>CM062218.1:1042500-1070000 GCA_031216445.1 Lateolabrax maculatus
AGGTCTGGCTGCTGCAATTTCTTCGCCGTCTTCATTCACTCTATTCAAATGTTGATGTCAGAGCACAACTACGATTGTGTGGAGAGAAACCGACCTCGGGCGAGCTGGCTGTTGAATTCCCCACCCACACGTTTGATCACGCTTCCATTAACTGCTCATTTGCTGTAGATTTTCATCAACAAAACTATTGATTACTATAATTTAATTTAAAAAATCCCCCCTGAAATACTTGGAGAGTCATTTTGTTTTGTTGTTTGGTTTCTTTTTCTTTCTCAACTGAACAAATGATCAAATGATCAAAATTAATTTTTTGACAGATTTGGACAAAATAAACTAAATGCTGGAACAGCAATGATAAATGTCAAATGTCGATGAGCGTTGCTGTCAACACAAATATGTCATAGATCTTACACCGTAGAATGAACTACTATTACATACTATTAGTTTTTATTCACATCAAATAAAAACAGCCGCAGATCAGAAAACTAAAATATGATAGAATATACGTATATTAACATATTGGTTAAATAAAGACCACTATTTCTGAATATTCTAAAACATTTGTGTACATTTATTTACAGTTTTTCTTTTCCTTTGATCTCTCAGTTCCAGTCATTCAACAGTTTGTGCCTTTGTTCCTCATGCAAAACGACCTCCCTGTTCCTTCCTGCAGAGCCGGTGTCCGATGTGTCCATCAAGTCCAACCTGCCTGAGGCGATCGAGCACAACAGCACCGTGGTGCTCACCTGCTCGGCTAAAGGCTCCTTCCTCAAGTTCACCTGGACTAACGGCACCTCGCCCGTTGTGGCCGACGGCAAACGCATCGTGCTGGAAGAGGTCCGTTTTTTTACTTTTGTATATAAACAACATAAATAGTTATGATATCACCTTGCTTATATGCAAATTAACCAGTGGCATAATCTTTCCATTGACAATAGTTGGCAACACGCACAGCGTTTTGGAGAGAAATACTGAATGTGAACCGTGTTTGTTGACAAAAAAACTCATTTTAAGTATTCGTATTTTTTGTTTTTAGAAAACAATGTATAAGTAATTTATTTTCTGCTTTGGTTTGAATCACAGAAAGAGTTGTTAAGTACGTTGACCATCACAGGAGTCCTCAGGTCCGACCTGGTTGGTCCCATCTACTGCACAGCTACTAACAAACTGGAGAAGTCGACGAGCGCCCCCTTCAACCTCACCGTCTACTGTAAGTGCTAGTTTAGTAAACAGAATAACTAGTTAGTTAACATGAGTGGCAATAACCTGCATGCCTCAACAGACAGAAACTGCTCCAACAGAGAATCTTTATACTTTTGCAGCTAAGTAAGAGTATTTACTTCTTACCCCGTGCATTTACTATATTATATCATAGTTCATGTCACTGTTTGATTGACAGGTGATCTCTGGAATCGCTTTAAAGATTTATTATTGCACTCCTATAACATCATTGAACTTGTGATGTCAACATCAATGCAGCAGAGCCAGAGATATGTTCTTTTTTATTCCACTCTCATGGCAGTTAGACAGTTAGTAGTTTTCCATGTTCATGTATTTAAGCTCCACACCCGTCGGACAACAAAGGTCAGACATGAGTCAGTCGCTGTCGCTCCTTCACGCCTCAACAGGTCGTTTGTCCCAGTTTCCCCTTGTCGTCTTACTATGTGTCACACTGATGCCCAACCTTTAACAGTATCACTGGATTCCTTACTGTTAAGAGCCTGGTCAGTTTCCTGGATCTCTCGGGTATGACTGGGTCTCTGAGCAGTCCTGTAGCCATGTGACTGTCACAGTTTAGATTGCGGTGTGTGTTTGCAGGGCCCTCCCTCTCGGCCTTTACTAAAACCACACTGTGTACACAGCAGCCTGCACTTCCACTCCTTCCCCATGACTAACCTGCAATGCAGTGAAACCACACCGACCGCTGGTTAACCCTGTTATTAATTAATCAAAACCTCACCGCTTCAACTCAGGAGGGTTTTTTATGGTCAGGCTTTATACAGTGGATGGCTACGACATGAAGATGTGCATGAAATTACAAGTTAAAATGCATTTTAACAATTCTTTAGAAGGATTTAAAAAAAATTATTAAGAGTGATTCACTCTATCTATTTGATAGAAATGGAAAGAAATGGGAAATCTTACATTGTAAAACATAAATGATATCAACACAAATCATTCATTGTGGTGTTTCCAGCAGTTTTAGAAGGTGAATAATAATAGTTCATTGTTCAGAAATGAAAGATTATTTTTTTGGTTAGTATTTGTAATTCTACCAATTTATACCCAGGTATTATATGAGATTTTGATGATATGATTAGAAAATGTTGTTTAATATGCAATTATTTGTGTGTGTTTCATATCACTGAGTTGAAATTCTTCTTTTAAAAACACCCAAACTAACAATGAATGTATCCCATTAAGTGTTATGTGCATATCAAAGCCTGATGTACTGCTGCCGTCCTGCTGTTCTTAATGAGAAGCTGAAGTGTAGTAAAAGCAGAAGGGTTAATGTAGACTGCTGATGAGGTTATTTGACAATAATTTATTTCCCTCTCCATGTGATATTGCTCCACAGACGGACCAGATGAAGTCACCGTGAGTCCTATGAGCCCCCCCCAGTACATCAAGTCCGGCTCCAACTTCAACCTGTCCTGCTCAGCCCTCTCCAACCCGCCCGCTAGCTTCGTCTGGTACCACAACCAGAAAATGATGGAGGCCGGGGGTGCCGTCCTCACTCTGAAAGTGATCGAAATGCACAGATTCGAGGAGCAAGTGGGAAACTACACATGCAGGGCCAAAAACACCAAAACCGAACGCATCGTCCCTTCTCCTGCCGTTTCCTTAGCTGTGATAAGTGAGTAATCTGACTGAGAAATACTTTGGGCGAACAGATGTTTGTGGTTTCAGTCGTAAAGTGCAGCGTGATGCCAGATGTCATAACAAATCGTTTCCTTGCGTCCGTTAAGCTACTTTTTAGTGCCGTTTAATTGTAGACTCCTTCACCACATGGAGTTTTTTAACTAAGTCACTCTTCATTTGAAAAATATTTAGTTAGTTAGTTAGTTAGTTATGAACAGTTTCATAAGCTCCTAGAATTCGGTGTTATCACATTCCCCCAACAGTGGGCAGCTGGAATCTGTTGTTGAAAGAAGGATGTCAAAATGAAATTCTGTGACTGGGTCAAAGTTCTGCTTTTTAGCAATGTTAGTGGCTTTAAGGAGGCCAGTGTTGGTCTGTCTGTCTGTCTGTCTGTCTGTCGGTCGGTCGGTCGGTCGGACATTCATGGTTCCCGGATGATGAATCCTCCTGACTTTGTTGATCCTCTGACTTTCGTCATGAAGGGGTTAAAAAGAAAACTGTACAGTGATGCAGAAAACAAACAAAAAATGCAACTATGTGTATATATGTATACATATATAGATATTTGTATCTCTATATATATAAATATATAAAAATATATGCACGTCCAAATATTTGATTGGTATTTGATATTTTGAATCACCGGAGTACCTTTTTAACGTTGGTCTTTGACCTAGAACTTCTAGATATCAACATTTTTTGTCTATTATTTGTAATTTAATGAGATTTATTGTCTACAAAAAACTTGATTAAATAAAATCAGATGTTATTTTAAAGTAGGAATGACTTCAGGGTGGAATAAGTATTGGAAAGTATTGAAGTACAATATAGTGGAACAGAAGACAACTGTAAAAAGAGAAATAAAACGTCTCTCTCCCATTATGTTTGCAGAGGCCATCTCAGGTACTAAAATCACCGGCCCAACAGCAACCCTCATCGCTGGTAACAGCACAGCCAACCTCAGCTGCCAGGCGGCGGCCGGCACCGTGATGACCAGAACCTGGCAGAAAGACGGCAAGCCTCTGTCTGCCAGCTCCCGCCTGCTGTTCGCCGCCGACATGAGCTCCATGATGATCAACCTGCTGCAGAAAGAGGACAACGGAGAGTACAAGTGTGTGTTTGCCAACCCCATCTCCTCCGACGAAGCCTCCTACAAGATGGTGGTCAACTGTGAGTGTTTGTTCTTGCTGAGAGACTTGAACATGTGGGGGTGACGCTGAAGTGTTGGCAGGGTTTATGGTTTTACAACATGAGGCGTTGATGTGTGTTTGTTTGTCCTGTCAGTGATTTATTTTTATAGCACTTTCACATCCAAAACTCATAGAAGTCCATAGAAATGCCTTTAAACTTAAATAAACAGCTATAAGCGATTATGTGCCCATGTAATAAACATTATTAGGTAAACAGACAAATATATTGTCAACTAGTAGTGACAATAAAAAGAATTACATCCTTCTAGTTACTGTACATTTTGTATGAAACACATTTATTCAGTTATTTTACAAAAGTGTAGAAATAAACGCTGTAAAGATTCATTGCTGTTTAAATGTTGTTATTAAACCTGAATAGTAAACCCTCTTTGCTCTTTGTTTTACCTCCAGACGGTCCTGAAGCACCGATGGTGACGGGTGAAAAAGCGGTAGAGCTGAACCACCCGGTGAAGCTCACATGCTCTGCTGCCTCCGTCCCCCCCGCCAACTTCACCTGGAAGTTAAACGGCACAATGACCAATGTCAAAACGGCCGTGTACGCCATCGACAAGGCTGTGTACAATAGCGCTGGAACATACACGTGCATGGCACTCAACTCTGTTACCGGCAAGACCACCACGTACAACCACACCCTGTCCGTCAAAGGTAAGATCCATGTCTGCAGCCTGGAACTTCAGTCAGATTTATAAAGGAACACACTGACTGCTGCAGATCAGCTGCAGATATGGACGGACAAAATGTATTAGCAGAACAACGTCCTATTGGCCAATTACTGCAAAAACATGTTTTTCAGCCCAGACCTAAATCACCTGCATTAAAATCAACCAACAGTAAAGACTGCCAACGGATGACAACAATAGTCTTGTTTGTCTTATGTCATCGCACAAGTTTAAAGAAACCCAACCGGTTCATAACTCAGTAGCAGTGTCCTGCACTTGTTGTCATTTGTTTATGGCATCAACCCAAGTTTGGTTTTGCTCACTAGCAAAGTTCCCCCTGTTCAATACGTCAGTTCATGACAGGAAACTCTAACACTAATGAGTTATTTCTGTCAGGCGCAGCTGTAAATCAGCTGAGTCAACTGCTTTTTTTTATTTTATGGAAATGCGTAACATTTTTGAAAAGGACCTTTTTAAATCTGGTTAGTAAATTATGACAGTTCTAAAATGACCACCGTATCGGGAATAAACACTTTCACTTAGACCACTAAAGACCTACGAATAGCCAAGTAGTTTCACCATTATTATCCAACCATCGATAATGCCTAAAAACTTTACATTTTAATTTACTTATGTTTTGTGAGTATTGACCCAAACTGATCACAATTTGAGCTTGTAACGTACAAAAGACTTTGTGAAATGAATGTTACAGACAGATGGCATGTGGTAAACATTATTTCTTTATCTTTTGACCAATTTTTAGTTGCTGTGATTTAGTTTTATTTTCACTCAACACGCAGCAGCAAAAGCTTCCTCGTGATTTTGTCATGTTGGAATGTGGCTTCACATCCGCAGAAGTTACTCACCGAACTGTTACCTACGAACTGCTGTGGTTTCTGTTCTGAGACATGAAGTTGCTCTTAAACATGGCAGCAGTCAGCACACTTTGTAAACAGTAATTCTTTTTACAATAATTCTTAGACTTCCCACTACAGTTTTCCCAAATGGATTTTGAATTTAAGCTAATTTGCATTAAAGCATTCCCTCTCAACATTTGATCCTATTTTTAATCTTCCTGTTGTTTTTTCAGCGGAGGGAGCATTGAATGAAGGTCTCTCTGACGGAGCCATCGCTGGAATCGTCATCGCCGTCCTCGTTGCGCTTGGTGCCGCCATCGCCTTGATCATTTACTGCAGACAGAAAGTACCGTAAGTACTCAGCTTCTTGATCTGGGCATGCAGTCTGGGCTCTGACTGGGGGGCAGGCAGTGATCTGTTGGATCCTAGAACACAATGAGAAGTGGGGTTTGTCTCTGCAAATCTGAAAGTTACTAAATTGTCAGACGCTCCCTAATTCCTACATCAGAAAAGGGGTTCCTGAACACCTTGTTTCAAGCATACTGAGGCCTTTACTCATCTTAGAGAGTTATGTGTTCTCTCTGGTGTTTTTTCTTTTGCTTAGAAACCTAATTCAGGCCTACTTAAGTTGTGAACTGGTCTTCCTGTGTTTTATTTAGGTGGTTAGCGATTACAACTTCCGAGCTTTTTCTTCTGAGGTAGTTCCCTAACTTACTACACTACATGGCCAAATGTATGTGGACACTCAAACATTCCAGCTATATGTGATAGTTATACATTTCACTCCAAAATCACAGGCTTAAGAATCAGCTTTACTGGCCATGAATGCGTACACATAAAAGGAATTTGACTCAGGTTTTTTCCGTTGCTCTCAACATACATACACAGAAATAGACAAATCAGCCTGCTGCTATAACAGCCTCCGTTCTCCTTGGATGGCTTTCCTCCAGATTACAGCCACTGATGTTGGCTGATGAGGCCTGGATCGACGTCAGTATTCCAGTTCATCCCAAAGGCGCTGGATGGCTTTGTCATGTCGAAATAGGAAAAAGAAAAAAAAAAAAGTTGGAAGACCATTACTGTCTAAAAAACCAGGCCCCTTCCAGGCAAATGGACCCAAGGGTGTCCACATACTTTTGGCCAAGTAAAAAAAGGGAGTGTTATGAGCCTTTTGTCAATGAAAAATTCACAACATTCATAATTTCTGCCTTTCTTAACACAAAAAAGCTTTTTCAATAGTTCCTAAGCTGCTTCAGTGTTAAAATGTCTGTACAGAACAGATGTGTGTGTGTGTGTGTGTGTGTGTGTGTTATCTGACCCTCTTTGTTTGAGTCTGTATGTGTGTGTGTCTGTAGCATATCTGTCATTTTCTGTGTCTGCACGTATTACAGTCATGTCAGCCACTTCGTGACCTTCTAGGAAATACTCTTCATTCCTCTCACGCCTTGGCGTCTTGCAACATGTCGGGCGAACGTATACACACACGCACAAATACATACACACACTCTGTAGAGCTGCCACGCCCTTTTAACACTGGTGCAACAGTAACTGTCACTGTGGCAGCATACCTCCCGACACATCCACCGTCAGAAAAGCTTTCTGTTGTGTTGAAAATGTCTCTAAACAGATTTAACGTCTCTGTATCTTCTGGGAAATATCAGCAGCAGCTCCAGTGCCATTGCAAACATATTACTTTGGAAAGAGGTTGAATTAATGTATTATTATTGCACTGGCAGAGTTTTTCACTTTAAGATATGAGTTCAAAATGAGACCAAACTTTTTTTTTTAAATCATTCTGGACCTTTGAAACAGCAGTTGACAAAACAATCTCACGGGGTCCATTTAGTAGTTTTAATCACATCCCGTGTTCTTCATCAGCAGATGGAGTTTATCTAATGTTGTAGATGTTCAAATGTCTTCAGTGTTCCTTCATTTCCTTCTCTGTACTTAAAGGACTTTAAAGCTGAGATTTAAAGGTCATTCTTGATTGTGGAACCAGCAGCTACATGAATCTTGTGATGAGATTTAGTTCATCAAAACAAACAAAACAACTTGATGAGACAGAGATTTCCTGCTGGGCAGCGCTGCAGACGTGAGACATTGTACTGTTTTAAGGTGGTAAAATCCCAGAACTATAAAAAACAGAAGAAAACTGCAACAGGAAGACCTTGTTTAGCCACATGGCTTGAACATCTATTTTTCTGGCCTTGTCATTGGAACAACTTGGGCTCCCTTCTGCCTGTGAAGACAATAGACTCGACCTAAAGCAGCAGTTGGAGTTACATGAAGCAACAGACCTTGACGAAATGCGACAAATTACATCAGCATCCACACCTGTACAGCACGTCCTTCCCGAACAGCGGCAGTGATGCAACACTGCACCACTTCCTGTCAGATTTCAACATACTGTGGAGCCCGACAGAAAGCTGTCATCCTAAAACAAAGAACCAACCGATGAGTCAGAGACAGAGACATTCCCCACTTTGGCGATTGGAAAACACACACAGTTGTTGAAGCACTTTGTCGGCTCAGGAAGTCTCAATTCGAAGGTGTTACTAAAAGGATTTCCCTTCTACATCATTGTTCACCTTTGATTTCTTCTTCTTCTGTTTATGGAACTCGTGTTGGGCAACTGTAGAACCTCTCTCCTGGAAACTCCCTCTACTTTATTGCTCCACTTTTACTTTATACATTTCAAACAGTTGGCAAACAACTTCTTTTTTCTGGCCTGGTGTGGTTTAGGAAACCGTCTTTCTTAAAGCGGATGGTGAGGAGTTGAAAGGGACACCATTTAAAGTAAAAAAAAAGCCTAAATTATTTCTGTTCGCAGCACGTGTCTGCATGAAGCTTTGGAGTATATGAATGTATATATATTAGTGCTCTTCTTGTGTTTCTTGTCTTCTCCGTGTTGCTGTTCAGCTGTTTTACTGATATTTTTAGCGACAGCAGGAGATATTTGTTCTCAGCCTGCAGGTCTTTGAAAACATCCTGGAAGATTGTTTGTAGAAATAGAGTGAGAGCTTCGAGTCTCCCCTCCCCCTTCAGCTTGTAACGAACTCTGCTGTCAGTCAAGTGGAGCGCCGGAGTCATGTGACTGCACAGGGTCATCAGGTGTCAGGCGGAGGTGGTGTTCAGCTGTAGAGCACCCCTCGGGCGGGTTGATTGGCTCTTCATCGCCGTCATCGTCACTGTTAGAAGGTGTGGACCCTGATGACAGGAGACCTTTGTTCTGATGTTGGTGTTGTTGGCGGAGGTCTGGGTGAAGGATCCAGACTCTCAGACTGATATCTGTGTGTCTGGTTTGGATGTTTGCTGTGTGTTGCCCAGACAGCTGACCCACATAAATATAACACATCGCCTTGTTTTGTTTGTTTTGTTATCGTCCGAGTGGAAGTCGGTCAAAGAGAGAGACAAGGAAGGCGGGACTTTAATTATAACCTTCAGCCCTGTCCAGACATCAAGATGTTTCTGTGTGATAACCTGCACACACACACACACACACAGCCTGTCAGAGAAGCATTGAGATAAGCCATTAAGAGTGTTGACAGCAGAGTAACTGACACAGGATGTCTTCAGCGGCAGACAGACAGACAGACAGACAGGTGTGAGTACGGAGGCTCTCAGCTCTGAGCCCTATGCTTCCGACTGAAGATGTAAATCTTTAAAAACACAAAGTAATTTCCTAAAGCAGCTGCTCACCGTAGTTTATATCAAGCAAACAGGAGGAAATACTGAGGACTACTTTCAGCGGCGGATTAATCCATTATTCCATTATTTTTTGTAACCGTACAGATCAAAAGATATAATCCTGTTTTTATCGTGGCCACTTGAATGTACTGTATATTGTTTATTCTTTAACACACTCTAAATCTAAACTATATGTCCTCATCAAACTGGGAACAAGCTTTAATCCTGTAACAGGTAGGAGAAGCTGCTCTGAAAGCCTTCTAGCAACAGGTTTTCAGCTTTTTCTGTCTTTTAAAGAAAAATGACCTCACTGCACAACAATGTCCTCGTCCTGAAGGTCTCAAACTGAAACCGGTTCTCTTCAGGTTACAATAATAGACACTCCTGTTCTATGGCACAGGAGGCGGACACACACTTGTGCTTCTGAAATCAAAATAAAGATCTCGTCCTCTGATAATCAAACTGGAACCATGTGAACTTTAAATGAAAAAAAGGAATTAGCAGCTTCAGCAGCTCCTCAAAGCACCTGCCTCGAGCAAGCCGATCCATGTTAGAGAAGCTTGTGCAGTTTATCACTGGGGAGGATTTAACTGATAAAATCAGTCAGGACCTGTATTTATCTTCTAACAGTGAAGAAAAACACAGATTTATCAAGCAGCTCACTTGTATTTACAGATCGTGGGAGAAACTTCAAGAGCAGCTCTATCATGTTTATCTCCTGACAAATGTACATGAATTTAAGGGCGTACTGCATATGATTTTAATTTAAAGTTGATTTTATTCATATTAAAGCTTTATTATCTCCAGTAACAGTTAAAACATGACATCAAAAGAGTCCTCCACTGATTCATTATCACACTCCTGTAACATGATAAACGGTTTGAAAAAGAAAGGATCAACATCGATGCAGCAGAACCAGAGATATGGTCTTTTGTATTCCACGCCTTCTTCAAAACCTGCCTCCAACATTACCCATAATGCAACTTGACCCCCCACAGTTGGGTCAGAGATTGTGGTGTTGTGCAGCCTGCAGCAGAGATGAGCAGCGGGCTGCAGATCTCACTTCTCTCTAACTGCACACCAACAGATTTCTGTACCGCTTGTAGAGAATGTGACACACACTGAAAACCAAACCTGTGAGGTGGATTAGGATGTAGTACCACAATGACAAGTGGAAAAATATTGTAAACAGAATCAGTGGCATCTTTGTTCTTGTTGACTGGAATGCAGAAAAGCAGCGGTGTCATCAAAACACACAACAGAGACTGTGTAGTTAAAAGTCATGAAATATTCACAGATTTTAAAGTTCTCAATGAAATCAAACAGAGAAGGTAAACAGGTGTTTTGTGTCGATCCGGTAAAATGTACAAACTGTAGACAGGAAGTGAGGAACTACGTGAGGAAGTGGTCAGCATTGTCAAGTCTTCAGTTCTCCATCCAGTTTAGGTAGAATTGCCCACCGTATACACACACACACTCCCCCTCCCCCCCCCGTTGAACGTGGCCTTGTCATCCAGGATCAAGTCTGTTTGTCGGTTTCGGTATTTTGAAAACACAGTCTGACTGCATTCCTTCACTCTCTGCTGTCAAACACAAGCTGGGAGGCCTGCCTCCTCCTCAGAGATGGATGGGGGTGGGGGGTGGGGGTGGGGGGTGGCAGGAAGTGTGTGTGTGTTGGATGGTTTCATGTGCAGAAATTCAGATTCGATGTAAACTCCCATTCTCAGGCTTTCCTCATTATCATGACTCTGACAGAAAATACAGAATGCACTGAATTGTGGACTGCTTTTTGCCCCGAGTTTCACCTCTCAGGCTGCAGAGGAAGAGGAAGACAACAGGCACTAATAATGACTTTCACCTTCTCTATATAAACACATTTAAAGTTATTATTGTCCTAAAAGATGCTAGAATTGAACATCAGTTATGATGAACTTTGTGTGGCAGAAATGTCTTCTCTTCTTTTAATCATTCACCTCAGTTAGTTTTTTTGGAAAGAGTAGAGAAACTAGTGGAGCCGACAGCAGTGTGCTGCAGCAGTTTGGCTGTTGGAGACATTTGCTTGTTTGTAGCTGGAGGGGAATCAGTCCGCTCGTCTCCTCGCGGCCTGCATTCATACATTGAGCACAAACTTTGAATTTGAACTTGAAGAAGAACTGACAGAAAAACGAGCCTGACTTCACCCTGTAATTTACTTGATGTATTCATTCTGTGGCTGTTTTGTAATCTGATGAATTGAATCTGGAGATAAAAGCTTTATTTTGAAATAATTACAGGGGACTGCTGAATATAACATGAGTGCTGAGATACTGTTGCTGTCGCCTTTTCACATTGTTTGAATCTTTTAAAACCAGTGAAATGTTGCTTTTTTTTTTGGGTGTGGAGATCCAGCAGTGAAACCTTCCATGGAAAAGCAGTGGGACCTCCTCTGCACAGTCATTCAAACTGATTCAAAATCCTTCCTCTATCTCATCCTCCTGATGTTCAGAAAAACAAGCTGCCAGCTGGGAAAACCCGCTCACATCACACCCTTCAGTCGTAATTACACGTTGGATGTTGAGGAATGTTTTTTTTTTCTTTTTGCAGGCTCCACATCTCTAAACCAGCTTCATTAGCTCCAGAAGTGCAGATGACAAACATGCCACAAAAAGGCTTCCGTCCACAGTTCTCCTTATGAAATGTGACCAACGTTTTCTGCAGCTTGTCTTTGATTAGTTTAAGATCCAGAAATAAAAATATTTTAATGTTCTTATGGATTAAATACGCCCCCTTCAACGCCACAAGTGGCCACTCTTGGTATTGCAACAAAACAAAACGATGCTGTTCGCGTAGCGTTTGCATGGAGAGGCTCCAGCAGTGGTTTCGCCTCCCAGCGTACGTCAGATTTCTTGGGGTCCAGAGGACAGAATCACTGGATTTTCTCTAGAAAATGGAAAAATAACTTCTGTTGCATGAAACGCAGTAAAATGTGAGCAGGCTCAGTCGAGGGTGTGATGGCGTCTGTAGGTCAGTGTATCTGAGAGTCTGAGCATGGAGGGCTCTTTGCTTCCTAACGGGAGGTTGTTGTGTCTAAGGAGGGCGAGGCCTGCGTTCAGAATGGCAGGAATGTCACTGTCATGTCTGCACTCGTCTTCTTCAGCTCACATTTGTGACGCTGCTCCTTTATCGCTCTTTAACCCCTGAAGTTTCTCTTTTATCTTCTCTTGTTTTATCTGATTTCACTTCTATCCCTGTTTCCGTTCTGTTATCAAGCCGCAGTAGGTTCTTCCTTTTCTCTGTTACCTCGAAACATCCATCAGTCATTTTCAATTGTTTTCACCCTGTAATGTGGTAGCACCTCTGGCCCTGACAATAGGTGTGAACATTTCATTTGTCTGGACTCTTTTCAAAAGAAAGAAGTGCTTTAAAGGACATAAAAGAAAGGGATCATACTAGGGAATACATAGTAAAGAAGTATCAAATCTTTATATCCTCGAATGAAAAGAGGAATTAAAGCAAGACTGTGATGTTTGAAAGAAGAAAGAACTTCTTCTGTGTTCCTGATATTCTGACCTTTCTCCCGTTATGGACTGTTACCAAAGTTACACATGTTCACTTTAAAGTAATATGCATATCATATTATGCAAGTTTGTGATTATTATTGAGGCTCCAAATAACAATTATTTAATTAATTCAATTAAACCTTTTATCATGAAACATGAAAAAATAATGAAAAATGCTCATTGCAATGTCCCAGAAGCCAAATCGTGTCTTTACATCATTTGTCTTGCTTGACAAACAGTCAAAGTTTTTTTTTCTGATAAATGAATTATTGACCATCAGAATTGTTGTCTGTTAATTTACTGTAGAGCTGCAACAATAAGTAGATTAATCAACTAGTCGATGGGCAGAAAATGAGTCGGTCATGATGAATGATTAATCGTGAGCAAAAAACACCTGAAAATAAAACTGTAGTTTGACATGAAAAACATCGATGATGCCAATAATGTCTGTGTGCAGATTTCAAGGCATCTATAAAAAAAATGACACTACTACTACAATAATATAAAAATGTGTTTTTGAGACATTGGGTTTTGGAAGCGTCCAAACAGGTTCGGAGTTTCGGTCAGAAGGAACAGCAGCTCCACCCTGACGGCGCCTCTCTGCAAACTCTTTCATTTTCAGAAGACGTCTTGTAAAGATAAACAGCTAAAGGGCTGTTTGTGAGTTTATTCTGCCGCAGACAGATCATCACCTCTCCGTACCTGACCTCTGACTTCTTACCACCTTCTTACGCTGCTGTTGAACTCTCCTTTTTACCCACTGACCTCTTCTCTCGTTGTGCCCGTCTGAACTCTGCTGTTTTGTCTCATATCAGCGTTTTTTTCAGTTCCTGAGATAAGATTCAGCTACTCAGGTATTTTTAAAGACGCTGGCAGGTGTTTATTTTGTAGTCTGACTCACTCAGTGCCTCCCTGAGGCCACACGGAAGGTTTCCTGAGGAGTAAACACAAATATGGCTGAGCAGGTCAGCAGTTTAACAGGATATGAAGTTAACGTTGACTGAAATTAGACTGCACCGTAATAAAGGAGTCTGGAACATTTTGGGGGATTTTGAGGAGCTTTTTGTTTCAAAATATCTGAACAGGAGCCTGATGTGGGGATATTTAAGATTTAAGACTTTATAAAGTTTTGGAGAGGTTAAATTGTTTAAATATATGTTTCAAATAATGTTTCACCTTCTCTGCAGCACGTGGAAACAAGCATTCATTTGCATTTTCTTTTGCCTATTTCCTCATAATTGGGTTAAAATTTGCCAAACATTTGGATGGAAATCTGGTGTGTGTGTGTGTGTTTGTTTGTGAGGTTACATCGTCCTGAAAGTGTGTCAAAGAAATACCAATGCTGTCAGAAAAACACGTTGTATTTAAGTGTATTTAATCTTGTTTATTCCCAGTGTTCGTACCATGTGAAACCATGAACCGTCCTTCCAGCTGATATGACAGAGTGTGTCATTGTTTGTGCTGATCTGAGTGTTTTCTGTTCTCAGGGTCGAGTCGCCGTACTAAAGAAGTTCCTGCACACTGCTGGTAAGTCTCTCTGATAACTGAACTCTTTATAACAAGCAGATTGAACGACAGATGTTCACACATGAAGAACAGAATCATGTTTGAATAAAGTTTTTTTTTTTATTTATCATAGTCGCGTTTATTTTGCCTGGACCTCCTCTTACTGCACTCGCAATGTCCAGATGTGAGCGCGGCGTACCCTGAAGCATCATTACTGTCGCTATGGTTACCCACCTTGAATAAAGGTGATTAATCATGTCGAATCGTCCCCCTTTAAGATTGAAACTGGATGCCTGCTGATCAGAAAAAATCTTTTTTAATTTGGGCTCCATATCCCTGAAGGTGTGTGTGTGTGTGTGTGTGTGTGTGTGAATGTGTGTGTGTCTGTGTGTGTGTGTGTGTGTGTCTGTGTATGTGTGTGTGTGTGCGCGAGCGCTTTGGGCAGTCCATGTTGAAACAGTAGCCAAGGCTGCGTTCACTTGGTCGAGCAAACAAAGCCTTGCGCGCGCGCGCGTGTGTGTGTGTGTGTGTGTGTGTGTGTGTGTGTGTGTGTGTGCAGCAGCAGGATCATAGCTTCGTGTGTGTGTTAAAGTACATATATGCATTGTGTGTGTGTGAGTGAGGCTTTGAGATAAGACTGTTGATTCAAAGCCGAGTGGGTCTGTGTGTCTACAGCTTCCTGCTTGAAGTTTCTACCTGCAGCTTCTCAGGTGTTTTCAAAGTGTGTTTCTCTTTGATCTCGCCGACAGACGCCACTAACATGTTTACCCCATTAAAGTAAACATATATATATATATATATACATATATACATACACATACATACAAACACAGCAGGTGATTTCAGTTAGATAGATAGATAGATAGATTACTTTATTCATCCCCGAAGGGAAATTAGGTAATAAATTAAGTCGTGGAAATAACTGAATGTAACATTTTCTTGCTCTCTGTAGGAGATGCCGGCCCAAACATCCAACCATTTTGTTTCCCATGATCCCTCTGTGCAGCCGGGAGGAGCATCCGGTTGGATCCAGCTGGTTTCCTGGGAAGCCCTCGTCCAGCTTTCCCATCATGCCTCTCTCTCTCTCTCTCTCTCTCTCTCTGGCTGACGAGGACAACGGAGACTTGATTTAACCCAAACGATGGATTCTATCGGTTTGGATTATTAGCTGGAATCTTCACTGTTATTCTCATTTTTTAATTTTCTTTGGCTTTTTTCACCGTCACCATAAACCCGTCCACCGTCCCCGGATCTTTGACCCCCCGTCTCTTCTTCTCTTCCACCTGGTGTTAACACACGTCGTCCTCCACCTTTTGTCTCGCTCGCCGCTTCCTTTAAGAAACTCAAAACACAGAGACGTTCCCCGAACTAAAAACCTGACGGGCCGACGGTTACGATGAGTGACTCTTTTTATCCTGCTGGAAACCTGAGGAGGAAACACACACACACACACACACACACACACACACACACACACACACACACACAGGAATACTAGATGACTGTGACGCCTGGGTGATCACACACACACACACACACACACACACAGAGGCCACACACGTAGACGTTCAGGCTTAAAATAATATCTAAACATGGTGGTTTGATTTATCCCCCCTGTGTGCCAGGTGGGTGGAGTTTGCCCGATGGGGGACGCTTCATGTGCGACGATGGGTTTCAAAGTAAAGTTTTGGTTGCTTCTCTGTACGCGACAGTGTTACAGTTTCTCTGGTACTCACCCCTTTGAGAAGTCCTTCTAACACACCTGTGGAGACTTTATTAGCATTTCTTTATCGCTTTCTCCCTCCTCCATTCCTCAATGTTTCTGTTGTCGCATCACAGAACAACATCTGACACAAACGTCCAACTCTGAAAGCATCTGAATGAAAAAACGGGATGAATTAAAGGTCCTGACGTAACAATTCCGATCTATACTGAACAATAATAATAACTTTATTCATAAAGCCCAAAGCAGAGTTACAGAGTGAAACTTTCAAATAAGAGTTATTTTCTTGACACTTGATAGGATAAATTAGTTTAAATTATATAATATAATATTATTATATATGTTACATTAAGAGCCACCAAAGATTCACAGAGGAAAAGTGCAGTTTGCGGGCTGGAGGGTTAATTATGTGCTCAGCTGCAGCACGTTAAACAGCAGGTTTGTCCACCGGAGAGCACTGACGAGGTTTTTTTCCAACTGTAAAACGTCAAGCTCAATAAATATAAAGGTGACTATTCTTCAAAAAACTAATTTAAAGGATCCTTATGATATTTTCTTTTTACATAAAATGTATTGATATCGGCTTCGAAACGCCCCTGAAAACACACGAAATAGAAGTGGTTTCACACAACTCTCTGCAGGCCCAACTGTCCTTCCATAATCTGTGCTGTGATTCTGGATTTCTTCCAGCTGATTCTTGCTTGCTTCACCTTTCATCCTCCTCTTCCTAATGGTCCAGGATCCTCTTTAGTGTTTGTTTAAATCATCCTATACGCCGTCTTCTGCAGGAATACGTGAGAGTAGAAAGAAGAAGGGGGTAAATGTTTAAGGCGGCACAGACAGGATTCAACACGCAGGGACGAGTCGGCGAGGTGAAGGTGAGGAAGAAAGAAAGTGGAAGAAGTAAAGGGCGGGAAGGTGCGACGTTCTTTCAGTTTTGGAGGGAACGTTTGGTGAGCTTCAGGGCGGTGCTAATGAGTGTTTTTTTTTAAACCGTCTTTACCACAATTAAATAGAAGTTGTTTTAAACTAAATTATAGTTTTTGCAGGTTAATAATACACCTGGCTTTGATCTGAATATGTAAAAGATAACAAACCACTTTTTGTATTATCTGAAGTTGAGCCTTTAGCCGGATCACACATTTTTTCTTGGGTATTTTGTCATCAAACCTCAGATGATTTATCCAACTGATTAGTTTTGTTTGTGTGGTTCGTGGTGGTGCGTGATCTCAGACTTCAACATGCACTGATCTCCAGTGAGAAAAGTATTTATTTTGTTTAGAAAAAAAAAAACCTTAATAACTGGAGCTGAAGATCATAGCTGGTCTGCAGATTGCACATTCAAAATCTCATTAGCTTTTTTTGTTTTTCTTTCAGTTTGTGTGCTTTCACCCTGAACTCTGCGGTCGAAAGATGCTCAAATTGAATTTAAAAAAGTCTTTTTTTTCTTCTGCATATTTATGTCTCCAGTTTGGGATAACACACAGCAGAGGCTGTATTAATAACACCTGTAGATATGACTCTTTGTTGTCCTAAACAAGACACGTTTATATGTTAGAAAACGCGACAAACTGCCCTCACTGTAAATATTAGAGATAGATACACTGTAAACAATGTGTTCTGTGACATTTTTGGAAATTTATGTGGGGTTTTTATTTCTTATCATGATTTATTTGTTCAAAAATGTTTATTGTTTTGTTAATGTTTACAGAAACTGTCTCGCCTCCATGAAATTCCTGTAAAGATCTTAAAGAGATAAAATAAATGTCCCCTCGGTGTAACAGCCTTGTAAAGCCATAAACGTTGTGGAAATATTTTCCTAATTTTGTCCTGTTTGTTGTGTTGTTATTTATTAGTTTTCCGCCGTGACTCTGAGGCTTCTGTTTCAGTGGTTTGAAGACAATTTTCAAACCAATAAAACGACTAATCAGAGTCTGTGCATCTTCAAACCGTCCAATCACACAAAGAAGCGAGTGTTTTTCCTGAAATAGTTGGATGACTGTGTGTGTGTGCATGCCTGCCTGTGTGTGTTAAGGAAACGAGGGCGTGGCAGCCGAACCAAAGACAGAAAAACCCCTCGGCTGTGGATCCTTTTCACACACACACACACACACATAGTGAAACCCATCCGCCTCAACAAGTCATTTCATCTCAGTTTCAGCCTTTAGGACTTTTTATTCTTACAGACACAAACTGATTGACATCAACTCTAGACAACAACTAAATCTAGGATTTTATTGTTTTCTGGTGCTGTTAAGAATGTGGTTTCTTCGTGAATGCGTATAAACATGGCACAAAGCAAGTTTTAAGACATTATTATCGTTTTGTCCTAAAATGGCACAGTGGTCCAACTTGTCCTGTTCTCATTCACACTCTGTAATCCATCCCCCAACCCCTAACTCTGAGCATAACCTCAAAGCCCCTAAAAATATTCAAACATGTCAAATCTTAAACCTACAATAACTGATTTTGCCCACTTGTAGTGAACACAATATTGACATATCTTCACTTTTTAAGTCGATATGTTGAACTTGTCAGCAAACAGCTGCTTATTTCGACATCCTGCAGTTACTTGATGGATGTGAGTCCAATATTCTCTCTTTTAGCTCAGTTTTTGGACTCCACCTCTTTGGTCTATTACCCTGAGGGAAATATCTGGCTCTTTGGGTGCTTTTTTTCTGAAAATGACACTTTGAGAGCCGTGAGAACCAGAACAGTAATGTGGGTGAACAACGAGCTGAAACTCAGTTTAAAGCTCCGTAAAGCTGAGAAGAGCTGCAGATTCAGCTGAAACGGTTCATCACTACCAGAGAAACCTTCCACATTGTCATTTGATACTTTAAGTGTTTCTAAATTTAAGTAAAACACAAATACAGAAACCTAACACGTCATTAATACCCAGTAAGAAGCTGATAGAGGAGTGAAAATGTCCTCACTTTTCTCTCAAGGTCTAAAACTTGAATTGGTCCTCACAAAGATAGAAGTCCAATGGTACGCTGTATTCCTGTGGGTCATGTTAACCTCCTGATAATCCTTTTCCTTCAAAACACACCCAAGACAAACACACACACACATACACACACACCACAGTGTCCAGGAAACACAACCCTTCATCTTGACAGAAATATACAGAAGACGACTCACAAAATAAATCGCCTCTAGAAAACAAGAAATCCTTCTTTAATTCAGTAAATGAGTCAATTAAATTTTTTAGTGCAGAATTTATGCTGCGTACATGTGGTTAAATCACACTGTTCTGTAAAGGATTTTATGTTTTTAAGCCCTTTTGTCCAGTAGATCCTGTGCTACATGTTGAAAATAGGAAACCAAATATATAAAACGCCATTAAAATAAAGGTAATGATGCACAAAACTTAAATGTTTAAACAAAATTTAGACAGCTGGACGTCTTTGTTTTCTGGATGAAATTCCAGTTTTACAGCAGCTTGTGTTTCCGATTTTTATTAAATGATTCATTACTTCTGATTCCCAAACCCTGGTCGTATTGCATCTGTGACCGTGGTGGTGGATTCCTCTACATGTTGTTGAGAGGTCGCAGTGTGTTGAGCCGCCTCTAACATCACGGTGACTGAAGCACCGCAGCATGTTGTGATTGGATCGCAGTGAAATGTCAGCTACATGTTTGAGGTTCGCCCCAGTGGGAGGGCCGTCCTGTGAAAATGACTTCTGGATGTGAGTGAATGACTTCTGTGGTTCCTGTAAACACACAACACAGCAGCCGCACTCAACACAAACACACAATGTAGCACACACACACAAAGGCCGAGCTGTTTACACCAACAGGAGGGTAAATACTGGTGAAAAACACACACACACACACACACACAGAAAAACACCTTTTCTTTTACTTAAAGCTTCTTCTTTCATCAATCTTCTTTGAAACTGAACCAAACCTAATTCACTGTTTTATACATTTTACTCTATTAATCTCTATGTTGTTAAACATATAGTTTTTGTTCTTTAAAGGCTTTTGTTCTGCTTTGGAAACACATTCTGTATATATATGTATATATATATATATATATATATATATATATATATATGTGTGTGTGTGTGAAACGTGACCTCTGACCTGCTGCCAGGTGTCAATAAACTCAGTGTGGGTTTGAATCTTTCTGCCAGGTAAATCCACCTGATAGCAGTTAATCTGTGGATTAGTGTTGCGTCTGTCAGCTCCGTTCTCTCACCATGTGTCACCTCTTTAAAATAAGATACAACACAATAGAGTTTCTCCACACCTGGATCTCTGAGAGGTCAGTTATGTAACAAGTGTAACAGGTGTGTTTTAAGAGTACAAGTTTTTTTCCATCCAGGTGAATTTTGGCTTCTCAAGGCTGCTTTTTTTGCCTCGAGGCTGGAAGGTGTCGTCCTCCCTGCCTCCGTACATCTCTGAGGGAAGAACTCAAACGGAAAAAAAAACTCTTTAAAAGCTTTATTGTCACATCACAAGTTTACATCAAATATAAAGAGTTTTGTTAAAATTGTTAAAGCAAAATAAATAAGAGTTTAAAAAATGTGATAAATGCAATAAAAATGAAATCCAGTGGCGGGGAAGCTCATGTTTACTCTGATTATCTCTGCAAGATTTCAATAAAAATCCTCATCAACAAACCAGCAAATATGCCAGTCTGTTAGCTTAGCTTAGCATAAAGACTGGAGACTGGGGGAAACAGCAGCCTGGCTCTGTCCAAAAGTCACAAAGTCCACCTATCAGCACCCACACATACATATTTAACAGGTCTTCAGAGGAACTTTCAATAAAAAAAGCTTCATCGTGTTTTTCGAGTTCAAAAATCAAACGCAAGGACCAATGAGAGCGCGCTGAGAAGCGTTTTCATCCAATCAGGTGTAAGGAGGCGGGTTCGTGTTGATATGTGACGGAGTGAGCTGTCAATCATCGGCTCTACAACCTCCTTACTGCAGTTTACTAAGGGTTTTCTCAGGAAGACTTCGCCAGAACCAGCTGCAGAGGATGGAGCTCATTGAGTCTCAAGTCTAAAGAGATGATAAATATAATCTAATAAAACTGCACAAAACAAAAGTGGCTTCAGTTCAAAACCTCCTCAAATGAAACTGGACAGGGAAACAAAGATGGAGGAGCGTGAGCTGGATCAGGCCGCTGACAGGACTGAACACGCCTGCAGCGTTCACTCAGGAATGTGTTACCTTTCTTTGAGTCAACACTGAGTGGGAGGGAGGAGGCGGGGTTTACCGGAAGAGTGCAACCAGAAAAACACTCCCCCCCAACACCACCTGTCCATTCTCAGTTCCTCACTACAACTCCCGAGCTGAGGTCTGTGGTTCAGAGCGAAACGTCTCAACAACTGTTGGACGGCTGAAAACGAGGCGCAGACGTTCATGTTCCCCTCAGGATGAATTATAGTAACTTTCGTGATCCTCGCAGTGACCAAGCTTTGTCAACGTTAGCATTAAGGTCAAAGCCCCACTGTGCTGTGGTTAGTCTTGTTCAGTCTAATATAAAATATCTTAAAATTTCACTGCTTTAAGGCAAATCATTTTTTTTTAATGAATACATTTAATGTCCAGCAGAATTACCTGCCAGTGTAGAGAAACAAAAGTAACACTCATATACTCACACACTTATACAAAATAAAGGTTGTGTTGTATGTGATAAAAAATGTATGATAAAGTGATATTGATTTTATCATCTGAAGTGGTGGACTGTTCCTTTTTTCGAAGTTTTCTACCATTTTCCAAGTTATTTGGGTTATTTTTACCCGTTGTGTCACCTTGTATGTCATGTCGCACCAACTGAAATATAAATAAAAAGCAGAAATGTATGTTTTGATCTCCAATAGCCATTTTTCTTTTAAACTGTATGTTTTAACGTCCTTAGCGCCCACTTGTGGTGGAGCAGTTTATGAACTCAGACAGTCTGAATGAAGTCAGTTTGTGTGTGTTTGCTGTGGAGCTTCTGAAGACTCTTTATGAAGAAGGATGTAAACTAATGAGTGAGATGCTGTTACACTGCAGGAGCTCAGCCAGCGGCCTGTGGGCCTGTACCAGCAGGTTACTCTACCTGTGTGTGTGTGTGTGTGTGTGTGTGTGTGATTACAGGGTAGAGTAATGATGGCCTTGTTGGGTGGGATGGCAGAATGATAACTCACAACTGAAACGTCTTTTCTTTCTGTTTCACATATATGGAAGTTCACTGAGGACAAAACCACAGCGTGCGCACACAGCAAGACTTATGCTTTATTGTTCATATTTTAAAACAGTTTTTTAAGGATGACGACTAACTGGTGTGTTTGGCAAACGTTAACGCCTCCTCAGGTAACGAGTCAACGTCCTCCAACATGTGGAGAAATTCAAAAGCCGCAATTGGTCAACCGATGTTCGGGGGAGGGGCTTAGCAACTGGCGGTCATGCTGAACTTTCCGCACATTTCTCCAAAGGTCAGCTGGGACATGTTTACAGGAGTTTAAACTAAACCTCTGCAGGTTACAACAGAGTCCGGCTGTTCCACATGCACATACGCAAATAAAAAGGGCTTCGAAATAAAAATAAAGAAATTACAGGAATGTATTTAATCTCCGGGATATGAAAATCTCACCTGGCACAGTGAGACTGAGCGATGTGTCCTGACATGACATCCCGTAACTGACGCGAGTGAAACAACAACGGGATCACTGATGGAGGTTAATCTGCATGTAGAAATGTATTCACCCTCCGTGAAATGTCACATTTTTAGAAGCCGGGATCAAAGAGGAAGCAGCAGGCACGTCGCCAAACCCAGACTGCCGTCCTTTGAAGGAGACGGGACGTCTCCTCAGGGAGCTGATAGTGAGAGCGGAAGGAAAAAAGACTGCTGCTGCCAGGTTCTGTCTAATTGCTGGAAATATTTGCGTGATGATTCATTCTCTGATTGAAATGTTAGTTTCTGTGTCAGAGGGGAAAGGCATGCTGGATGGATTTCATGGTTAGATTTTTTTTAAATTCCAGCACAGTGCTCAGTGCAGAACACACAGAGGGGGGTGAATTTAATGTGCAACCTGACACTAAAACATTTTATACATTAAAATAATGTCCTTTAACGCTCCATTAAATCAAGACAAGATTTTCATTAAGCAGACAACTTGATCCCTTCAATAAATCAACACATTGCAGATAAATATCTCTTTCCCAATTCATACTGTGGCCAACCGCTCTGTGTGTGTGTGTGTGTGTGTGTGTGTGTGTGTGTGTGTGTGTGTGCATAGAGATCAACATACTAAATACACAAGCACACAAGCAGAATAAAATTTACGATCCCACCGAATCTGAGAAAATAGTTAAAGCACATGTTTCTGTTTGCACGAGATTAAACCCACAAATATGCACTTTCCACCTCGCCACGATGAGTTCACACTACTGTGCTTTCTGCACCGGCACTGAACCTGAACCGGGACGTGTGGGTTTGTCCGGTATGTGTTTCCTCAGGATACTGGGCCAGGATTTGATCTGCTGGTGGCTCTAATGAAACATCAGGGGATCATTAAAGCAGCAGGATTCATCCTCTGGGGATCAGGAATGTCTGTACAGAATTTCACGTCAGTGTGCGTTTGAGATGTTTAAGTGTGGACCAAAGCGAAGCCTCCACCACATTTATAAATGTCCACCCATCAGAGGTGCATCCGTCACAGTCAGTGAAAGGAAAATAGAAACGCTTCAGATTAGTAACAAATCTGAGGTACTTTATCAGAGTATTTCCATTTTATGCATCTTTCACTTCTCCTCCACTTCATCTCAGATATTTACAACTTTTCATCCCCTTCCTGTCTTTTAAACTACCGAAAAGGTTATAAAGGAGTTAAAATGAGCTCAACCTGAAACATCTGCAGCAGTAAAATGCAACAGACACATGAAAGCAGCAGGAATATTAATCCAGAAACATCAGAGATAATAAAACACTGACAGGAACTCTTTACTGCAGCAGGAGGACTTTTACTTTTAAGTACATGTTGCTGATAATACTCACACATTTTTACTTAAGTAAGGCTTCGAATGCAGGACTTTTAATTGTAATGATGAGTATTTTCATTTTGCTACTTTTACTTATGTAAACGATGTGAATTCTTCTTCCATCCCTGCATTCTTAATCTAATTAAAAAAAAACTAAACATCTGCATCGATCATCAGAAATATTCTCAGGCTTCATTCTAACTGTGACTCCCTCTGCATGTATGCAAAGTATTCTGGGATAGCAGCATCTCCATGGCCACTCCTCGCCGCCAGTGAGCACTTTCCTATCTGGTTGTTGGAACGGTGTCTGGTCCTGACATTCATCCATCACGGTCAGACGGTGATGTGTCCTGTGTTTCATTAGTTTTCCTTCAGGATTAGCTGATCCAAAACCAGAACTCCTGTTCAGACAGTTTTAAAGGAATACTCCATCTAAAACCTTTCGTTGTGAGCATCATAACCTGTTTTGATTCTACTCCCTCTGTGCAGGTTTGTCTGCAGTTTAATCCACCTCTCCTCCCCAGCACTCTCACACATTTTCAACAAAATATGACAAAATACACTTTCATTTGTCACCAGCTGTTAACCACAATGTCGACAAACTGATCCAACGGACGTGAGAGTGGAGGAAGGGAGTCAGGTGACGTTATTGTAGAGCAACAAACTCCGTGTAAAGAGGAAGTCGCACGACCACGATCGTTCCCAAACCTTAACCAGACCATAGTGGAGTAAGATCAGAAAACATATTTATACATATTTTTTTTTTTTTTTTTGTAATTTGACACTTTGTTTTCAGTCTAAAAATTATGAACTTTAAGGTTTTTATACAGAAAAAGAACAAACTCACACGGATGTTCTTACACAACAGCTCATGTTGCTGTAACACAACTGTATTAAAGTTAATGTCACAGACCACAAACCACAGATTCAGGATCCAGATGTACAGGAAGCCCAAAGAAAAAAGATGACATCATTTTTACTTATAACTTTTTCATAATTTGACATAGAAGTCATTTCATAATTTAAAAATACTATTTCATTATTTTGTGACCTTCGACCTTTCAACTTTAATTACCTGCTCATAATTTCCACTTGTCAAAACTCTGAGTGAGCACAAGTCTTTTTATTTTCACTCTAATTTAAATAAGTTTACCAGCAGAAAACTTCCATATGAGTCACATCAACTCCTCTTTACCAAAAAAGGATGACGCTCACACTTACCAGACCGCTGCGTCATGTCTAAAAATGTAGTCAGTGTTGTGAACGACGTGAAATCATCACAAGACGTTTGTGTGACGGCATGTTGCTATTCTGTGTTTCTTTCACTTTAAACAGGCTCTGTGTGACTCTGTTTGTTCCAGCGGTGACGACCTGTCTGAACAGCTCCTACCTGCAGGAGCCTGGGGGGGCGGAGTCAAGGCGACTACCTGAATTCTCTGTAAAAGCTACATGTTCTCTCTCTTCATGTCTTCTGTGCTTTTGGTTTGGTTGTGTTTGTTTTAGTTGAGTAAAATAACCGACTTCAAGTAAAATCTTATCTTTGGTCTCTTCTTCTTTGTCCAAACTTTAACTGGATTATGATGCAAATGTTTTATTTTTTGGGAAATAAATGACCCAGTTGGATGTGAAACTGTAACTTTTGAAATACATAAAAACATGTTTGACTCATTTTCATCTAATTTACACTTTTTGTTTCCTGGAGAGAATCACCTAATCTGGCACTAATCGGGTGACACCAATTAAATACCTTTAAATACCATTAATTACCATTAAATGCAGTAAAATCTTAAGATAACGTAGCAAGTCTGTTAGTCCGCACACAGCAGGTCAGCTGAATATGGAAAACATGGTTTGTGTCCAGGTTCGTATACAGATTTAACATAAAGAATGTGGTGTGGAATAATGAATATTGACTTTGGTTAAAATGGAGCAGTTCCTTTAAGGGAATCAACAACAGCTTTTCAAATCAACACAGCTAATTAAACTCTCTGTAATTAGCACCAATGTGACATTTCTCCTTCAGGCGTTGTTTTTCTTTTCACCTCTGGAAAAACAGAAGAGGCTCCTCTCTTCTGAACTACAGGCAACCAGAGATTTACACAAAATCAATACTGCAGTTTTAGGTTCATCTGTTTTCATTTTTTAAGGCAGTGATGTTCAGATTCCTTGAGTTCATCAAGTCGAGATATAGATATCATATCTCTTGTTCACTAAAACAGTTTGATTTGATCCAACTTCATTCCACTTTCTCACATCAACAGAGTCTTCTAAAGCGCACCATTACATGTCTTTATAAATATATGATGATCTCTTACATATTCTAAACTTCTTTATAAATCTGTAATCACTTGGTGTTTGTGTGGCACTTTTCATTGAAAGTCTACAGTATCTGTTATTTTAATCAGAAGAAATAATAATAATGTAATGTTTTAAAAACTACTTTCCAGTTTTAAGTTGTGTTATTATAAATGAAACATGCCCATTTTCAGCAGAAACATGAGTTTTTTTTTTGTCCACAGCTACTCCCTTTTCCCAGTAGCACTTGCATCACTGTGTTAATGAGGGAGGAAGCTGATTCACTCACACACACACACACACACACACACACACACACACACACACACACACAAACCAAAAAAACACAGAGGTTTAAACAAATATGTTCTGAAAATGTAAAAGAACAACAACACAATTGAAAGGTGGCTGTTCAACAGATTGTGTGGTCAACATGATTACATGGCAGCAGAAAAATATAAACATTTGTGTGTATTTTGGCTTATTCTTCTAAAAATTGCCTCTTTTTGAGTAATTTCATCCTGAAATGTTATTTTCTCTAAGAAAGAAAAATCTTCTTTTGCAGTGAGAAGGTTTCTGCCGTCTTGAATCAAGCGTTTTTTCACTTATGTTTTTGTTAACATCTTAATCTTCCTGATGCAGTGGAGTCTTGAAACAGCGAGAGCACCAATGTGTTGATGCTGCGTCTGCAGAAAAGTAGTCAGAATAATCATTGTTTATTCTAAAATATCTGTTTTCATCAGCTCTTGTCACATCTTCTTTTCAACAAAACATCTCCTGTTTAAAACTGCAGATTTAAAAGGTGGATGGACTTGTGCATAAGGTGTATTAATATATATGTTCATCATTATAATGTCATTATAATGAATTAATTTAGATGAGTGCCCTAAAATTCACATTCACGCTATTGTCAACATCATTTACTCCCATCTGTAATGGCATGACAGGAGTCCGAGAAGAATCTGGCAGTGTTTTGTGATTTCTGTGGCTGTAAATGATTAAATGTGTGTTTTTGATGGAGCAAAGCGAACAGTTTCCCCCTGCTTCCAGTATTTGTGCTAGGCTAAAAGCCGATCTCTGTACTGGACTGTTCTTCGTACATTCAGTCCAGCTGTTACATCTGGATGTAGAAACGTCACCAGTTTTGTTCTTATCACGGGTTGTCTCTCTCTGTGGGGT
>CM062218.1:1075000-1170000 GCA_031216445.1 Lateolabrax maculatus
GTCCATTTGGCAGCCACTTCCTGTTTGTCCCTCCTCTGCAGCGATCCAGAGACTCTGAACGTCTCAGATGGTTCAATCCAAATTGTACCGATTGATTCAGAGTGGTTTAATCCGGCCACCCCTGTGGAGAGGTTACTGGTATGATCCACGGAGCCGTTTTAATGAGCGACCCTGCAAACGGGTCAAAATGGTTTCTTCCTCCCACCCCGGCTGGGAGGACAGTTTGGACTGATCCAGCTGTGTCGTTGGGGGTGAAAAGTTCTCTGAGGGTTTAAAACCGTGACCTTTGACCCCTCTGATGACGGCCCACACAGCGTCCCTCCGTTCAGTCGTGACCCCCCATTAAGTCTGTTGGCGGCCGGGTCGGTGTCTTGGGTGGAGGCATTGGCCGGGGAGGCGGCGGTGGCTTGGTCTCGGCCTGCCGTGGGCTCCCCACCCTCCCGCCCCCGTCGCTGTCGGCTCTGTCTGCTGGGATCGGAGGAGGTGGCGGTGGGAGGCGGGGCAGCGACATGGAGCCGTGGTGGTAGTGGAGGTGGTGATGGGGGTTGTGGCGGTGGTGATGACCCGCTGCCATGGAGGGGGGGATCCGGGAGCAGGAGGAGGCGGAGGAGGATGAGGAGGGGGGAGGAGGAGGGGGAGGCGTGAGCGTGGCCGGCCGCAGGCTCTGGATCCGCCGGCACTCCTGGCAGATTCGCACGTGGCTGCAGCTCTGCAGGAAGCTGCGCGGCGGGGCGGGAGGAGCCACCAGGGCCGACGCCGGAGGAGGGGGAGGCGGCGTGCTGGTGGTGGCGTTGGCGCCTAGAGGGTCCTCCAGGAGCCTCTGTGGCCCCGGGCCCAGATCGGGGCCTCCTCCCATACCTCCTCCCATACCTCCCCCCATCCCCGACAGCCCGCCCGTAAGCTGGCCGCCGCCGCTGTACAGTTTGCCGTTGCTCAGACGCATCTCGCGGACTAGGCGGATGGGGCGCGGGGCGGCCAGAGCCAGGCGGGACGGGTGGCGCAGGACTCCGCCGCCGGCGCTGCTCAGGGGCCGGCGGCGACGAGAGCGAGAGCTCTTCTTACAGGAGACGGCGTTTCGAAACTCCGTCAGCATCTCCTGACAAACAGAGACCTGTGGGGGGGGGGGACAGGCAGATATAAAGATGGCTGCCTACAGATCTCAGACTGTGACAGCAGCACTGTTACCATCCTCATCTTATTCATTAGTTATTTGTGTTCATTGGTAAAAACACAATGTTCTGTTATCTTTGTTTATTCTTTCTGCACTGGATTAATGTATATAAATATATATATATTTATATATAAACACACACACACACACACACACACACACACACACATATATATATATATATATATATATATCAGGATTCAAAGGGCGCTTTGGCAGTCCTGCATCTGGAAACAATCATGGCAATAAAGCCTTTTTAAATTTTGGATTTGAAATTTGAGAGAGTGAGACTAAACACATTATGCTCTGGATGTTTTTATCTGTGTGTGTGTGTGTGTGTGTGTGTGTGTGTGTTAATGCTCTGCAGCTTCCCCCGACTCACACTAGCGTTATCTGAGAAGAGTGTGTGAGTGTGTGAATTTGTCCTATAAAAAGCAGTCGGGGCAGAAAGTCAAATAAATGTCGGATAAATGAAGAGCAAATGAAAGTCAGTTCCTGTGTCTGCAGAGGACGAATGAACGAACAGACGGCTGGAATACAGATCTGAGGAAAGACAGCGAGAGACGACTCAGCTTCCTGTTTGTGCTGGAGTTTAAATTCTGTCTCTCAGCTTCTTCCTTTTAAAGCTGCACTAACCAGTATTTTTACATTAATGGAGTTTTTGACTCCACGTAGTGCTGTGAAGCAATGAGCCGCCTCCCAAACATGCACATGTTTCAGTCTTTACAGTGTGTAAGAAAAGTTTTGCACGATTTCATGATCTCTTCGGCTTCTTTGACTCAGTCACAGAGCAGTGAAGTGGCACAGTAAAGAGGCGGGACATGATTGGTCCTCCGGTGCACATTTCGAGCACTGATTGGTGCCTTGAAGATAGAACCTTTTCCTCTTTCAAATCAATAGTTTACACTAAAAAACTAAACAAAATCTTAATAACTTGTCAAAGAACAGTTTCATATTTTCTCATTTTACATAAAAGAAACTATTAGTTTTTACTGCACCACCATGACGTCACTTTATACACATTTCCTCCAAATTCACTGACATATTTGGAAAGTTTGAGACTTCACTAAATTTTGAAGTTCTGTGATTTTGAAAGAAGCTGAAGACAAACAGCAACAACATGAGTCACCGAAGAGGTTAAAGTCTGAACTTTTTCTATGAATTTTTGAATAAAGCACATTCTGATCAACACACACGGTGACGCAGCACTGCATCACATGAAAACACACACACACACACACACACACACACACACACACACACACACACACACACACAGGCGGATGACCTACTGAGGTGTTTGAGCTGAGGTTGAGGCCGGGGGCGGGGCAGGAGGAGGAGGACGAGAGAGGAAGAGGAGGAGGAGGAGGATGGTGATGAAGGTTTACCTCGTCCGTCTCGGCGGTGCGGCGCGTCGACCACACAAACTCCATGATGGCCACGAAGACGGCGATGATGAGGCCGCAGATCAGGACCACGAAAATCCCGCCGATGTTCTCCATGCCGAGACCTGAAACACACAGAAACACGTCACGCACAGAAGAGCAACATATTTATTTCACGGGATTAAAGTCTTTCTGTGCCTCACTTCATTACTTTAGGTTGAAGGAAAATGGATTCACTGAAAACAGTAACCATATTAAAGTTTATAATCATGCACGTCCACCATCATTCATCTTCCAGCCATCCGACCATTATCTATACAGCTTATCCTAAGAGGGTGAAATCTATCTTATTATTTATTTATTTAATTGTAAATTTCTTGACTTTTTAGATGCAAATACATTATTAAACAGTGAGCTCCATATCACTGTGGAAAAAGAATAACCGATCAAAAGCTCCACATGTTTATTGTCTATTTACACAATTCATTCTCTGAAAAAGAAAAACACAAAAAATAAGAAAAGCTACCAGTCAGTAACACACTGATCTCTCATTATACAACACCCAGTTGTTCAGAGAAAGGACTAAAAAGCTTTTAATTTGGAGGATTCCCTAACACCACCTTTCTATCTTTGTGAGGACATGTTGGGCACAGGGGAACAGCAAAACACCCACACACACACAAACACACACACACACACACACACACACACACACACACACACACACACACACTGTATACTGTGCAATCAGCAACAAAAGGCACTTGATTAGTCTTAATGGGTCTTAACGGGATCTTAATGGCTTCGTACACACACACACACACACACACACACAGATCTTTTTGCTGTGTGACATTGTTTTCCTGAGCTTGGGGAATAAAGACAGCTGTACGAACAGACGACAGAGAGCAGCCGATCAATACTCAGGCAGGACTCAGATTCCAGGATAATGATCGGCTGCTAAAAACATGATCTGAGCGAGAAAGACGATGAAGCGACGCCGTCTCATCTTGTTACTGTGAGACACATCAGGGAAAAAAAGGAAAACCCCAACATGTATGAGGGTCAATAATGGAAACGTCAGACATCATAATCGATTCAGATGCAGACAGCGACAGAAAAACAAGATATACTGGATGATAAAAAGATTACGGTTCGGTCGCCGGGCTAGAAGAGTAGCTCGAGGGATGTTTGGTCGCTTTGATTCAGACTAAAATATCCCAGATGATTAGTTTGGTTGATTGATTGCCTTGATGTGTTATACAGACATTCATGGTCCCCACAGGATTAATACTTCTGACTGTGGTGACCCCGACTTTTTCTTTAGCGCCATCATCACCTGCAAAACTAATGACAACATTTACCTATAGTCAGTGTATCACCTACACTATATTTAGAATTTTTTCACCGCTTCACCTCGCCTCTGAGCCCTTTCAAGGTCATTTTACCTCGCAGAACACAGAAGTCGCTGGTCTGCCGCTGCCTCGTTTCACATCGTAACACGTTAGTTCAGATCCAAACTAACATGTTTAAACACCAAAGTCACGCAATAACACAAACTAACCAACCGATAGAGGCAGCCGAACACCAGCGACTCCTGTGTTCTACGAGGTAAAATCACTGTTTTTGTCAAAGGAGTCTGGGGCTTTGACGAGAGCAGAGATGGATAAAACGGCTTCAGTTCCTCATCAGAAAGATCAGGAAGGGCTGACTGACGGCAAGGTAAAGTAGTGAAAATATTCTAAAACAGCGTGCACTTAAACTGATATCGATTATTTTAGGTGGACCTTCTTTAGGTGGCTTAAACCGTGTTGCTGCTGAACCACAGCAGCACGTCGCTGAGCGTCCTGCAGGTACAGCTGTCAGCGACTCCACACAGGGCGCGCTGACCATCATCGACTCTAGGTAACACACTGACTGTGGATAAATACCTAATACAACCCACTTAATCAAATCCAAACCATCCCTTTAAGCTGTGCTCACACCACAACGTGACATTCGCTCGTCCACGCAAAATTGATTGGATGAGAAGCTTAGCTCCTCGATCGAATCGGAAATTTCTGACTGTAAAAATTTAAAATACCCCGAAGCTCCAAGCGTCACTGCAGAAAGTGTTTTCCCACAGAACATCTGGCTGCAGATGTGTTTTCAGATGTTCGATGTGCATTCATGTTAACAGCTCATTGTTCTGCATGTTAATGACTGCGCCATCTGTTCCTGCAGTTTGGCTTTTCTTTTTTTTTTTTGAGGGTTTAGCACTTCAAAGAGGAGTCGATTAATCAATAAGTCAAACAGCCGATTAATCACTGACAATTCGTCTGTTAATCTGTTAAAAAGTAAATAAAGTTATTTGTTGAAATTCTCTTTAAATCCCGACAGCAATTAATAAATCAAATGCTTGTAATAAGGAACAATATTAAACATTTCTTGTTTAAAATTGTAATAAATATAATAATATAAAATGTTAAATAAAGATGAATCAAACACAAATTGACAAACTACAGGTTCAGAGGTATTGATCTGCCGTCTCTGTTCTCACCGTCGGGGTCAATAAATCCAGGAAGAGTCCTTCATTTAGAAAAACAAGAATCTGTAGCTGTTGAAGGAATAATCTGATATTTTGGGAACTACGTTTATTCGCTCTCTGGTCGAGAGTTAGACGAGAAGATCGAGCCCGTTCTGATGTGTGTGTGTTCAGTGTGAAGCCCGTGCTCCCCTGATGACGCCCACCTTTGGCTCGGTGGTCCTCCTCTTTGGGACACTGTCCTCCCTCCCACCAGCGTCTCTTCAGGATCTCCAGCCTGTTGCTCTCCTGCAGCTGGAGGATCCCCAGAGTGATCTCGTCTCTGAACGGAGAGCCTGAGGAGAAAGAGGAAGAGCAGAGTCACTCATCGTCTTCCTCTCAAACATGTTAACAATTGAACTGCTGTGAGCTGGTGACTCAGAGGCCTGTTGGCAGTGGAGGGTGTCTTTGTACAACTTATTCAAAGAGATTTAAACGCCTCATCCCTGCTTCTTCTCTGCTGTGCAGGGACGAGCCTGTGGAAGGGAACTGCCACCAAAAGTCACAGCCGGATTTCAGTTCCTTCAGTCCACAACAAGTAAAAAATGATCCTTTATTGCCTTTGAGTTCTGAGGTGGTTCATGTTCAGACTGACGGACAAACGGCTGTAACAATGAAGCAGTTTTAAATAGTCAGCTTGTGTCTCGTGTCTTTATATATGTTTTTGCTCTTTGAGGTCATTTCTGTGTCTGTTTGTGGTTGTCTTGTGTGTCTTTGAGGTTGTTTTGCATCTTTTAGTAGTGAGTTTGCATCTCTTTGTAGTCATCTTGTGTCCTTTTAGTTGTTTCTGTGTCTTTTTGGGGTGTTTTGTGACTCTTTTTTGTCATTTTGTGTCACTCTGTGGCCGCTTTGTGGTGTTTGTGGTAATTTTGTGTCTCTTTGTGGTTTAGCATCTTTCAGTAGTCAGTTTGTGTCTCTTTGCAATCTCGTTTTGTGTCTCTATGTGGTTGTTTTTGCCTTTTTTCTGTAATATAATGCTGTGGTCTGTCCAGTGAATGAGTCTCAGATATTTGGACATTTGATATATGTTGATCAAAATGTATTATGATGAAGTAAAAAGTGCTATTTAAGGAAAATGACTGAATATGAGAAAATTAAATTGTAAGAAGAGTCTGGATTTTAGATTTGTTAATATTTAACGTAATAATCTTTCTAACATGACCATGGCAGGTCTGCAGATCTCTTGGTATTAAAAAGAAATTCACTGTCCAGGACACTCAGCTCTTGTATTCCGTGTTTTTATTTTTTTAATAAAGTAAAACCCACAGTTCACCTGCTCACCTCTCCTTTGTTGAACATGTGTTGAGCTGCACTAACAGGCACAGCGGGGTCTTTACTGCTCTGTGGCTTTTTATATTGACATTTTCCTTCCAGGGAGCACATGTGCTGATAAACAGACAAATGTTAAAGGAGCAGAGGAAGAGACGAAGCGGCAGCTGCATCTTTTATACAAATCAAACATGTCTGCTGTTGTTTTGAATCTCATTTTGCACCTGAGGTCCGTCTTCTGCTGCATTTAAAACTAAATATAGGCTTCTGTGAATGGGAACATCGGTTTTGTTGGCTGGTTATAAATTTGAAATTTGTGCAGCATCGTCTCAGCCAGCAACCCGGATGACGTTTCTATCATAAAGCCTGGTCACAGCAGAAAGCAGACAGGGAAATTCAGCTTACGGCTAACACAGACACGCTGGCACATTTCCTCTGACATCAAGCTGTCTTTCTCACTGACAGATAAGTTCACAAAGTTTATTCAAAAGACATATCTGTACTATAGCCTGACCCATGCTGGATTTTCAAAAGGTCCTGGTTATTCTGAAAAAGAAAATGTGCAATACATCCATCTTTGAAGAGATTTTGAAACTTCTTAACAATTAACAGAAATCTTTTGCTCTTCTTTTGCTAGATTGCAAATCTTTTCCTGTGTTGCATCAGTTATGCTTTCCAACAAAAAGTAACTGCAAAACAAATGTATAGTATATAAATACAATTATACATACAGCATAATTGTATTTATATACTGTATGTTTTGAGATACTAAAGTCAGGAGCCCCTGTGAAGAGTCTGAGACCTGATTTATTTCAGGATCAATATTTTAGGAAACACTGTAATAAAGCAGCTCTGAAGCTGCTGTTGACACGGTTACAGAAAGATGATTCAGCTCTATGGTAATGTCGGAGTCTATATTATATTATATTATGTTACATCCTACCAGTCATTAATATTTTGTCCACTACAGCTGTAAATGATCACCTCGTCCTCCCCCCCGCCCATTCATCTTCTTCCTTATTCCATTAAAAAGTGACAATGACTTTCACAGAATGACAGACGGCAGGAAGTGTGCGGGTGTTTTTCAAGGTAAAAGATAATTGAAGTCTTTGACAAAATGATGACACCATTACTGGTCAGATGCTCCATATTTTAGAGATACAGAGTGATGAATTCGTCACCTCCTGACCTCCTTTTCTTCTCATTCTTAACAAAATATGTCTTTCATTGGAAACTCTTCCCCTGTTCAGCAAGTTTCCAAAAGAATGATCAACTTCAGGTAATACATCTTTTTCCAAAATTGATGGATACCATTTTGGAAATGAACCCCCCACCACCACCCCCCCCATTTTCCTCATTCTTTTACCAAGATCTTACTTACTTAAATAATCTGAATACTTGTAACTGCTGGCGTCCTGTTTGTGGTTGTGTGTGTTGTTCACTTTTTTTAACTACACTCATTCATTTGAAACGTCCTCATGAAGATTTCTAGTTGTGGAACAACATTAAGGGAACTTGTCTGCATTGGCACTAGTGTTGCCTGGGAAGAGGCTTCGCCTTAAAGACTAAAAGTCACGGGACAAAAGCATCTCGTGCGCCACAACAAGCCCTCCAAATGACAAAATACATTGTAACTGCCCTTTAAAGCGACACATAGAAGTGTTTTCTGATTTTGAAACATATATCTGTTTTATCATGTGAAACCGATGTGGTTAAAGTTCAGTCAGGTTTAGGGGAAGGTGATGGTTTGGGTTAAATAGGCTTTTCGCTCCCAGAGCACGAGTACCAAAATGACTTCGCCCATCTTCCCAATTTCTCGCTGATGCACATCCCTTGCTGTCAGTCAGCCCAGTCGGGGGAGACGCCGTCCAGCAGGGGCAGCTGGGTGATTCTGCTGCTTTTGTTTTCAGCACTTAACAGGTAGATTGACTGACGGGCCGGTCTCATCTTTTATTGTGTCTCCATCTTCCTGCTGTTCCCTCTCCTCTCTCCACACCTGTGCCTCCTTCCTCCATTAGCTATGCTAATCCACGCACCAACACTTATCACCAGAAACACGTCTGCGGCCGGCGTCGAGGCGAGGCTGGGCGCCGGCGACAGCAGGCCGAGGCCCAATTGGAATCAGGGTGGATTTAATTTGCCAAGAACAACAGCTGCACCAAGAATATGACCTGGTTAACTGCTGAAACAGGACTGACACACAAGAGCCTCAATACACAACAAACAATATGTGATGTGACAGACTCCAGTTACACTGAAACACACATGAACCAGCGAGGAATGGGGGGGGAATACCTGCAATCTTACTGGCCGCTCTGATGTCCAGCCAACATTTGTACATTTGTACCGTTTAACTGTGATTGAAATCTCCAGAAGTGTAAACCTGCGGAGAACGGACTGTCTCGAATTCAGAGTTTACAACAAGATTCAAAGGAAAAGTTTGACATTTTTGGGAGATTAATACCAACAATGTGACACTGCTGCTGATCTTTGACTTCCAGACTTTCTTTTCATTTTCCTTCCTAAACTTCCAACAAGCTATTCTCTGCTGCAGAACCGGAGCCGGCCACTCCTCCACTCACCCAGAGGCATGCCGATGCCGTATCCTTTGGTGTCCAGCAGTCCTCCGATCTGCGTGAGGTTACAGTTGAGGCTGCGGTAGTACTCGTTCATGGTGCTCTCCATCAGGAAGGCGTACTTGGAGTTGAGGACGCGGGCGATGCCTTCCTCGGTGCTCTTCACAAACACGCTGGGCTGCTTGGAGTTCATGTAGTTCCACATCCGCTGGTACGTCTGGTACCGCGAGTTCTGGAGGAGGAGGTAGCAGATACTCATTTAAAGGAGTTTTTCTATATTTTTGTAGAGACCCTAATATCTTCAAATATTCAGTTTACAGTGATACAACTAGTTTTATCAGTTTATTTACTTTTATCTCCTCATTTTTATTCATTTCTTTTAAATGTATTTTTATTCTACTCCTTAACTGCACTTTATTTGTTCTATTTTGTTTTCTGTTTTTATGAATGTAAAGCACTTTGTAAAGTGCTGTACAAATAAAGGATATTGTTATATTTTTATAATTATCATTGTAAAACATAAAATCGCTAATAAAGGAACAAAGAAAGTGGGTTTCAGTCTCACCATGAAGAAGGTCATTGTGGATCCTCCGTGGATGGTCCCGTACTGGATGTTGGTTTGGTCGGCCAGATCGTCTGGAGACTCGATGGGAACCTCCATCCGCTGGACGGTCAGAAACGCCGCCAGGTTGGCCGTGTAGGACGAGATGATGATGAGGGTGAACGCCCACCTGAGAGGACCGGAGACGAAGAACAGCTGTAACCTTTATTTACCCCGAGAAACTTTCAAACCATCAATCCCTCTCTCCCTCCTCTCTTTTCATTAGGAGGGAAGCAGGAGCGAGACAGATGGAGAGCGCTGCGGGAAACGTCAGGAGTTTTAGGTAAAAATCATCAACCTAAACATGAACTCCGCCTGCAGCAGAGAGGAGCAGGACACCTCCACCGCAGAGGAAATGAGACGGAAGTGATGAGCAAGGGAATTAGGATGGGAGGAGTGGTTTGAAAGAGAGATAGAGGCCAACAAAGAGCACTGAACAGATGCACTTCTGTTTATACGGTGCTGCCCATGATCCTGGAGACGGGACTGGCCTGAAGCCACATGACCACATACACAAGGCTGGAGTGTAAGTCTGTGAGTATTTCCATTATCAGCCACTTTCTACTTCTACTTCTCTACATCTCAGAGGGAAATATTGTCTTTTTTACTCCTCTACATTGATCTGACAGCTTTAGTTACTTTACAAATTAAGATTTTTACACACAAAACATAAAAAAAGTTTATAAAAACAAGTTTTGTTCTAAATTAAACTCCCCAACAGTTTATACAAGTCCAGCTGAAACCATCAGTCCTTCAATCAATTAGTCGATTGACATAAAATTAATTGGAACTATTTTTTGTCATTGTGAGCTATTTTTTCACTATTTTCACTACTTTTACAAAGCAAACGATCAATGGATTAATGGAGAAAATAATCAGCAGATGGATCCAGAATGAAAATAATCATCAGCTGCAGTCTGATACAAAACAGTTCAAAATGAGCTCCAACAGTAAAATCCTGCTTTTCCATGAATGATGAGGAATAATAATCTAATGATAGAATATATAATAGTACAACAGGCACAGGGGACATTTTACTGTGGAAATACTTTAACTACATGCAACTGATTATACTCACAGACTTTTAGAGTATTTTACAGTGTGGTATTACTAAAGTCAGTAAATGGCTGATGTGTACTGTGCGTGTATGTATTTGACCATCATGTCTGTCTCATAATGAAGTTGTTCTTCACTCCGCAAGTGTTTCTGGACCAACAAGTCAGTCAGACAGACAGATAAACAGTCAGTCAGTCATCAGTGTGCAGCACTTTGTGCCATCATCAGTTTTATGGGGCTAAGTGCCGATGAGCCTGAGAGCTGATGGCCCCTCCAGCCCCTCCAGTATCTCCCCACCATCTGTCTGACAGCAGCTACTGGGAACCGCAGGGGTGGGAGGGGGTGAGAGAGGAGGAGAGGAGAGGAGGGGAAAGGAGATGAGGAGGGGGCAGGAGGGGAGATGAATTGGGCAGAAGCAGATGAAGGATTTGAGGTTCGGTTTGAACGTTCTTGTTGTAACTGAAGGTTCTTCACTATTGAAACAAGCTTGTCTAATGTCAGTACTGAAGTAAACACTTAGGATAAAGGATAAAGGATAAAGGATAAGAAACAAGTCTGCAGTAACAAGTAACATGCAGTCACCAAGAAAATACTTTCCACCAAATTAAATGCAGCAAAAATATATTTTTTTATGGCCCCATCATTTCAAAATAATCTGCTGAGAAGTTTCTGAGAAAGAACTCTGTATTATGGATCTAACTATAGAACAATACAGGACATGGAGAATACGTTTCTAGCAATAAAAGAAGAATCAATAAATGTTTGCTTGGGTTTAAATTGACTTTACTTTCACACAAGTTGCAATTTCCCTATAATTTATAAAATATTATATGGACCTTTACAGAAACCTAGAAAGACACTTCAGGATGTAGTAAAACACGAGTAAAGTGCCAATCAAAGGTGTAAATAACTTTATATTTATCAAACAGAACGAACCAGACTCCGCTGACGCAGCGGGTGGACAGGGCCCGGGGCATGATCTCTGAGCCCTGCTGCATGAAGCCGCCCACCGGGAACCACAGACTGTTCCCCAACGTGTACTGGTTCTCCAGGATGTCCCGCCTCTCCCGCAGGCACGGGTGAGGGTTGTACCACTCATAGGGGCTGAGCCTGGGGGGGGGACATGGTTACAGTCAGAAGAGACACAAACATGTGAACCACCTCTTCTACTGTTGAGTTAAACACTTTCTTATAACCAGCACCAAAATAAAACCATAAAAGCCTTTCTTCATATAAACAGAATACAGCCGAGATGTTAAATTCATACTTCATACACAAAAGGAAACAACATAATGATTGTGTTTGGATGCTCGACGAGAGCGTAAAACAGTCTGAGTCAAACTAAAATTACAGGCAGAGAGAGAGCGAGAGAAGTGGCAGAGAGACCTACACTTATTATTATATATTATACACAGTTTACAACAACAGAACGAACCACGACCCCTGGGATAAGTATTAAAACCAAACACACACACACACACGCAGAGAGAGAGAGAGAGGCAGGTGTGTTACCTGGCGGCGAGGAAGAGGACGCAGCTGACGGCGAGGTACGCCAACAGCATGAAGAGCCAGACAGCCGGAGAGAACGGATCCAGGAAGGAGAAGTAGCCTGGTTTACGACCCTGAAACACGCACATAAACACCCCTCCGTTAATTTTGCTTCTCTGAGAATTAATTAGAATTGGTTCCAATATTCAAAAATAAAATGTTTACAGTGAAGTTTGCGTCATTTTGGACACAGTTGGTCTCTTTAAAAACGTTGGGATTTCCATTAGAGGTACAATCACTTCTCTGAGCTCGACAATCATTCGTACAAACATATTACAACAAGCTTCGTTTGCAGTCAAAGCGACAGTAAGGTTTGTGTAGCGGTCACACTGCAGACCAGATCAGATCAGAAAACACTCAGAAGTCTATCTGAAATACAGCAACTATTACTACAATGACTCATTTGTCATTTAGGTGAGGGCTCAATATTATTTCCATCACTTAAACAGGACAAAGCTCCTGAAATAAAATGGTTTTCTCAGTTTGCTGTGGAAGAACTTGACCCCCAACCCCATCAGACACCTTCGGGATGAAGTGGAACAGCGCCTGTGTGCCGGACCTCATCCCCCAACATCAGTGTTGGACCTCACTAATGCACTAATGAGGCTGAATGGGATTTTGGGTCCAACATGTGGTGGAAAGAGTGAAACCAGACGAGTGGAGGCTGTTAGAGCAGCAGGTTCATGCCCACGGTGTCACAATCATGTTATACTATCACATATGGGTGTAAAGCTCACGTGTCCACATACTTTTGGCCATGTATTGTAAAGCTATGAGCAAATATCTTAAGCCTGCAGTTCCTGTAACGGCCCCTAGATGCTGCTCAAAACTCTGACTATGTTGAAATGAATAGGAAAACCCCCAAATTCTCTAATGTTTAGTCTAATGTTCTGGTGTCCGCTTACTTTTGGCTGTTTTATTTCTCTTATCTGGTGTTCTGAAGTTGTATACGTGTGCAAATAAAATTAAAAAACTCAACCACACAAATTGTAAACATCACACTTATTGCGACATGACTGACAAGAATCTGTCAACTCGTGGATCTTTTTAAAGCTGAAGCTCAAAAGCGAGGACGATTTCACACATTTTATACATTTTTCTAATCCTGTTTATTTGTTGACGAGGACTGAAAACACACTGAACCACACAAACTCTAAATACAAGTGGAAAAACATGAGGTTTAACACCAGCAGCAGTTCTAATGTCTCCAGCTGGCAGGAGTGAGTTGTGTAAATGACCATCTGTCAGCGTCTCCGACTCTCTGATTGACAGCCGTGCATTTTGGGAAAACGACTCCTGGAATTGTGCAGTTTTCCTTTATTATTATTTTTTTTTTACATCTTTCAGCTCATCACATTTTCTCAGCACGTAAACCTGCAACTCAAATAAAACAACAAAAACAAGATAAACCAGCGAATTACAAGTTACAAGCTTTTCAAGTGTTAACGACCAACAGTTGATGTTCCCCGACGCTTTCCATCGACCCGTTTCATCACTTCCCCTCCATGCTGTTTATGATTGCCCCCCCCCGTACTGGAAAAAGGATTTGGCAGCTAAGAGAGCCGAGGAACTCCCAGATTGGACCCAATTACAGCAGATGACTGGAGCTGTAATGGAGGCAATCAACTCTGTTTCTGCTTTCTGTCCATTCTGGCTCATTTAACTCTTTCCCCACCAGACGGTTATTTTGAAGTTGCCAGACACAGCCAGCGTTTCTGATCACATTCACTAATCTTCCAAGACCCCCAGAATATTCTGTTGTATGTAAACAGTGAATATATATATTAAAAGAAAGAACAAGCTTCTGTTTTTACATACAAAAGACTATTTTATTCCAACTTCTTTCATTCATTTAATTTTAACTGGAGCTAGACCAAGGGCTAAAATGGGATGTGAATGTTCTTCACAATGTCAAAGTAAAGGATGACTGCAGACAGCAGGTACGTCCAACCAATCCCCATCACGCCTATGTTTTTTTTTAATGTTTTTAGGTGTTTTGTATTGGCTTGGAATAAGGAGGGAATAAGATCCAACAAGAGCATCAGAGAGTAGCTCAAAGACGCTGGTGGATATTTGCTCGGTCACAGATCTGACAAAAGGCTGGATGTAACGATGGGCCTCATGCAAAAAAGCTATTTGTATTCTTATCCCAAATCTGTGAGGTTTTAACGAGTGATTGATGAATTCATACAGCCGAGTGTCACAAATCCCAAATTTACGTACGTGGCACTTCAGTACGTACCTGTTGGTACAGACGGGTACGTCAGTTAAACTGCTGTGGTTTCTCCCAGACCCCCCCACCCCCCCACCCCCAGTGCAGCTTTAAACCTGAGGAGCAGACGTCACGCCTGCTTTGATTGGTATGGAAATGTGTAGACTACTTATTATTTTTAATTATATTAATTTGTCATTTCTACAACAAGTTCACTGAGCTGATTCTTTTTTTTCATTTCAAAATGTAACTATGGCCTGATTATACCTTTTACAACTGCCCAAACTGTTCAATTATTTGTAATTTTCTGTTTCTTTTTTCCAGTTTATCATTTAAATTCTATTCTGGGAAAAATTATCCTCAAAAAACGACACAGTTTGATCGGCAGCCTTGTAGACTGGATATGATTTATAGTTCGAGAACACAGGTACATTCCTGTAAAGTTGAATATTTGCATCATTCAGTTCAATATCCATCACCTAACAGCGCTGAAGGTAATCTGAGTTTGTATCATTTACACTCATCCAAAGTTTAATTTGATTACTGCATCGGCTCACACAGAAACCCTCAATAAACCACAGCAGGACACTTAAATTTAACTACAAGTAAAAACACAAAGAGTTTCTTCAGGTTTACTGTGACAGATTAATTTGTTCTGTGGAAGTTTCCGCCTGTAAAAGAAAGTAGACGAGGAACTTTACAGATTTATCTTAACCAAACAGTAAAACCTAATAACACTGGTGTATTTTCTGATTGCTGGAGGTCGCGCTACGTTTGTACTTGATGAATAACAGACGTCCACGATCTGCATCAGACAGGTGAGCCGTCGATCATCACAACTCACTACACTTTCCTTGTAGTTGTCCATGTTTCCCTCCACGCCATGTGAATATTAGACGTTAAGCGCATCGAGATGATGTGGCGGTAAGGTGCCATTACTCCACCGTAGAAGAAGAAGGCGCAACGAGATGACGTCATCAAAAGAGCGCCAGTCTAACAATGTGTAAAATATGACTTCTGTTAGCTCCCTGTATGAATGTGAGGAAGGTTACAGTGTCCTCATCGCTCCACACAGATCTGCCCTCTCAACGGGAAGTGAATAATAACGATGTCATTTCCTCTCGCTCAAACAGCGGGTGTCTCCTCGGTGGTGATGTCAGAGCTCCTCGTACGCGCTGTAATGAATTGTTGTGGCTCAGATGCGGTGAATAGCAGGCTGATAATATATTGAGCACTAATGAATTGGGAGCAACAGCAGACATAAATTTACACTGTTCGACACCAGGGGGCAAGAACACTGATAAACACGATGGCACTTCACTAATGTGTGTGCATAAGTCAACAGCTTGAGCAATTAAAAAGATTACCATCTTTTAGTGTGCTCGCAAGCTATTTAGATAGATGCTGTGTGTGTGTGTGTGTGTGTGTGTGTGTGTGAGTGTTTTACAATGTGCATAAAGGTCTTTATACTCCCAGACATGATTGTATTGTTTTGTTGTATCATTCACTTACTTTGGGAGTAGTTATAAGATTGAATGTGTGTTGGTTTATGTGATGCATTCAAGAGCTGGAATACATTCAGATATGTGTGTATTGTTCAAGCAGAGTGTTAATTACATCAGATTAAATTCCATACTAACAGAATACAGATATAATACCTTGTATTATGTTAGATTTAGATATCCGTTTATTGATAATATTTGTAGTCTTTCTGTCCTGCAGCTGCTGCACAACAATGTCCCTCAGAATAAATAAGTTATCATGTTATCTGCACCATATCAGTTCTGTTTTTGCTTTTGTTAATATACAAGAAAGCGATGTACTTTGTAACGTGTGTCCTGCCGGAAGTTAATTAAACTTAACTTTAACACAACTTTAACAATACTTTAAACATCAGACATCAACTTCCTCCAGTGATGCTCTGCCAACTTAAAGAAATGATTAAAAAGACAACAAACATCATGAACTGACACGAGAAAGAAGAACCTGAAGCAGCTTCACTTTGACCACGGTGCTGTGTGTGTGTGTGTGTGTGTGTGTGTGTGTGCGTGCGTGTGTGTGTGTGTGTGTGTGTGCATGGCCTGTTAGCTGGTCTATCTACTGTGTATAATGGTCACCAGTTCTGCACTTGATAACAGCCGCCTGGTGTTTAGTGGAGTGAATTTATGGCGCCTCGGTTCAGAGCCCGCGCTTCAGGCTCGAGCGGGAAGTCCTCGACAGATCTCTGACCGCTCGTCAGCTTCGTGGCAAGGGGGTGTAAATCAGCGCCGCGGGCCGTTACCACGAGGCAAAGTGTGCTCTCGGTCAACTTAATCCTTAAATAAACGCTTAAGAGAATGAAGTTGGGACGCCGCTGTGTCAGGACGCCTCGGCTGTCCACACATTAAACAGCTGACTGATCACGGAGTCAATACGCCAAGGCACTAACAGTGAACTGGATCAAACATGGAGGACAGATGGTGGAGGTGAATCCTGATGAGCCGTCTGCGGGCAGCGACACTGCAGCACATCATCAGCCCGACTCCAGAGGAGACGCATCGCTAAGACACACACATACATGTTGTATTAACATGTATCCTCATTGACAAAGACTCACATTCACACTGCGGAAACATTTAAGGACTTAAAAGCAATCATGGCCGCTAAGGGCTTCAGCCCCTGATGATGGATTATGAGGGCTGGACATTTCCGAGAGACTTCTGCCACATTCAAGATGTGACAAGAAATGTCCTGAAATAGGGTGAAATTATGACTTAGATTGTTTTAAATATCTTAGAGGCTGTGTTGATTACCTTTGAGCTGTTCTCTGCACGACTAAAGTCACCTGACTGATATTGAAAACACATGAATTTATCAAGGTGGATGCAGTGGGGAGCTGCAGCTCCACTAAGCTTCTTGCAGAGTTGTTGTTTTGGATTGCGTCATATTCTCAGGTATTCATGCTTGTTGTTTGTCCATCACCTCTATGTGTTCTTATACACAGGGGGCTTTCACACACTATACTTAATGTATCCGAGTAGCATTTACTGAAACTGAAAAAAAAAAAAAACACATCAGCGACTAAAAAAGGAAAAAGATATTTTGACACTTTTTCCTCTGGAAGCAGAAAGAATTGATGATCTGACTTCTCAGTATTCACAGGAAACACGGCGCCCTCGCTCCGTCTGCTATGCAAATACATAACTGGCCCTGCTGGCCTGTTTGCAGTTTGTTCACCTGAATTTCCAACCTGAGCAGCCCTCTGTCAGACTCGCAGAAAGTGCAGAAGCATGAAGTCCATGTTTCAAATTCCAGTCAAGGAGGCAGAGTCGCCGATCCTCCCTCAGAGGCTGAGAAACTCATATTTTTCACGCAGCAGCTCCAGTCGCACCCCCCCCCCCCCCCCCTCCCGACTGAATCATATCCCCTGCTCTCCCAATAAAAAAAAAATAACAAAAAAGAAGAAGAAACATGCCCTCTATCTGTGTCCTCAGCTCTGCTTTTATCTGCTCTCCCAGCACTTCTCCCCTGCCTGATCTCTCTGGTCGCAGGAATATTCGTCCTGAACTCACAGTTTGACTGCGTGACCTGAGCGGTCGGGGGACGGTTGTCGCCTCCGGCAGCGGAGCTCCTGCTGAGGAGGCGGCTGCTGTTGTGACTGCATTCCTCCCTGAATTCATCAACTCATCGGCCGGACGGAGAGAGATGGAGACAGGGAACGCCGACAGGTGCACTGCTGTTCAATTTGTAAAAGCTCTGAGAAATAAACAGAGCTTTTATCAGCATCTCAAAACTCTTATTTAGAGGAAAACAAACAGCCTGCTGGGCTTTTCAGAACAAACTACTGTACAGCTGTATCCTCTGATTTAATGTTTATTTGCTGTAGATCAGCATGTACGCCAGGAAAATTCTGTTTTCAGGGATAGTTCACCCAAATCAGAACAAACAGCGACACCAGCTTCCTCCTGCGGCCGGCGCCATGAAGTGAGATTAGAGGGTTATCCACATATCTGTGGGCTTAGCTCAGGTTTTCCAGTATCACACAACTAACCTACACTGCAGGGCTGAAGTTCTTCCGGAGCAGATTAACTTCAGAAGATCAGATCAAAACCTGCCAACAGCCCGGATACTGAATCAGAGTCATCACACCTACAGGATCCTGGCAGGGACAAAAGTCCACAGTATAGAATAAAATATTACAGAGCAAAGGATAATAGTATAGGTGGTAAAATCCTGTTGTTGTTGCAGACCTCCTGTGAGTCACTCTGAGTTTTAAACAGAGTGCCTAACAAATAGAGACAATTTATGACACTAAATACACGCGGTTAGACAGTAATAGCTGCTTTAACTGTGCAAAGATTCCTTCATTACCAACAAGACTTCCTGTCAGTTTTCACTTCTTTATCATCCCCATGGCTCTGAAGAACACGCGGCCACTTTGTGATGTGTGGAAATAAAAACTATGACCCCTGTTGTCATTTATTAGAAAGAAAATCCAAACACTGTTAATTAGCTGCCAGTAAATTATAAAGGCAGCCTTTCGGTCACACAGAAGTCATCAGGCGTTAATCTCCTCTCAGAGCAGAAACAGGCTGACGACAATTTAAACTGTTTTATTCACATATTCATAATAGTTTGTTCATCATCAGACAAAACAGCTAAAATAGCCGATATATAAACATTCCTGCACTGTTTCTACAGCTTCTTTTTCTATTTTAGTTATGTGATTATATTATATATGTTCCAACTTGCTGAAACCACTTTTATCAGAATATTCCTGCAGGTTTGTCCCATTTTAATCTCATGTCATGCTTCATTCATGGTTCTGGTTCACATGAACTCATGTGTGGAAAACCCAACTGAGCCAGATGATAACACACTTCCAGGATCCCCCATGTACAGCTCGACCCCACACACACCGTCCTGCTGCGTCAAACACTCACTACAGCACCGCATGGGGATTCATCCGCCGCAGAAAATAGTCCCCAACAAATGCACTCTTTCCCCCTGTTTGTTTGATAAAGACTACAGTGAGCAGCTGTTTCAGGACACTTTTAAACATGAAACTAGATAATTGTGAGGTGTTTTTAAAGATTTCGTACAAACCAGCAAATAAAACAACAGAGGCGAAAAGATCCTAATGTTTAGTCACAAGTATGGTTGAAGCTCCGAAAGCACTGGATCCTACACTTCCGACAATGCAATGTCTGGTGAATGTTTACAACTTTCAAACCCGTCTTTGTGGCTTTCGGTTTCTAAACCCAAGTCAAGACAACATAAGATGCATCATTTTCTCCGCTGGACGAAGCCCCACAGAGGACATCATCCAGAGCAGAGTAACCAGTCATGAGTAGTGGCTTAAAGGTCGTAAAATACATGAAATGAAGGTGCAGACGTGGATTTACCAGATGAACCCGGTACAGGATGCTGATCCCCAGAGTCATGAAGGGTTTGGAGAAATCGATCACCTTCTCTCTCTCTGAGGTGATGGTGAAGCCGGCGACTGCCAGGTCTGCTTTCTACAGAGGGAGGGAGAGGGAGAGGAGGGTGGAAGAGGGGGAGGAAGAGTTAATTTTAGAAACAGCTAACATTTTCAGCTACAAATGTCACCTGAACATGACCTGCAGAACTGAGGGAGACGAGAGAAAAACATCTTTTATTAGATTTTTCTACCATTATTCTGTGTATTTCTTTTGACTGGACTGAATAACATCACTGACGTACGAGCTTTTTCAATATGTACTTAACTGTCATTAATGCCTGTAAGTGCACTGAACAGTGTGGGATGAACAGGGATGAAGGGCAGATGTTTTTGAAATGAAACTGGATTGTAATGGTTTCAGAAAGAGGATGAGGAAGGGAAGTGGAAGAAGGAAGACGAGGAGGATGAAGATGCCGGAGAAGACAGAGGATTAGGAGCAAACAAGAGCAAATGAGAGAGGGAATTAGATCCTGGAGGAGACAGGAGGAGGAAGAGAGACACTTTCAGGTCGACTGGTGAAGCGTGAGAAAAACACGAGTTCAACATCCGAGGAGAGACGACAGGAGGAGAGAGAGACAGAAACGCTGGAGGAGGTCAGCGGAGGTGTGGGAGGAGAGGGAAACAAACCCGCCCGAGGACAGAAGAAGAAGAAAGGACGAGTCAAGTGGACTGAAAGAAGATGTGACGTCCAAAAGCAGAGAGAGAATCATATATTTCAAATGAAAGACAGGACGTATTCTGTGAATAAACAGAGTAAACAAACTGAAACTGAACAGAGACAGACTTAATTTATTATTCTCTTCCTCGCCGCCTAATGGCTCCTAATTTACTCTGTAATGAGCTCAACAACCTCCAGTGAATTACATTCATGTTCAGCTCTTTTGCATTAACGGGAAACATTTCGGGAGAAACAGAACGCCTTCAGGAATAATGTTTTTCTGTAATGACACATTTCCTCTCAGCTCAGTGTCGGGGGTTTGAATCTGTTGAGTTTCAACTAATCACCGTCACACCAAACACTTCTATTTAACATTCATTTCCTGCATTTTCTTTGTTTATTTCTGTTTCTGTGAGCGGTGGAGTAAAGAAATACTCCTCTGTTTGAAATGTTTGTAACGCGCTCCTTTGTGGACGATGAGGGGATGAAGTTCGCTTCATTAAAACCCTCCCCTGCATTTCCTTTCTGTCTCTACTGTCCTGAATAAAGCAAACATGCCCAAAAAAATGATATATTTAGCTGGCACTCAGTAACTCCTTCATTGAAGTAAATGATCAATTATAAGTAAAAGTTTGAAGTTCTACTTAAGTGAATGTCCTCAAGTATTAAATTTGTACTTCAAGTTTCAAAGGTTAAAGTACTCCTCAGAGTTAGTTTTATTGTGGGACAGCTTTGCACAGGTTCAACATGAACAGGCCACATACCTGAAAACACCTGTGGGGCCTTAATCTACAATAAAACATCATATTTTATCAGTTCATTTTGTATGTCAACTTGTAACTATACCTGTCAAATACCTGTAGTGGAATAAAAAACAATATTTCCCTTTGAGATGTTGTGGAAAAGTCAAGTACAAGTACCTCAAGTTTGTACTTAGTACAGTCCTTGAGTAAATGTACTTGGTAGCAGAGTTTAACCACCAAACTCTGTTTGTGCTCTGTTTCATTCAGAAATACGTCACGTGACTGAAGTCTTTGTATTTTCACTGTAAGTTTAAACACATTACGGCAAAAACAGGAGCGAGCCTGAAACAGGATCAACACAACGATCAGCAGAAGTCGATCGGGCTGCAGGAGTGCTTTGAAAAGTTCCTCTCAACACTTAAAACCGGGTCACCGCCGAGCCGCCGTGTCTGTGTGACTCCATGCAGCTGCCGTCCTCTGCGAAAGGACCGGACGCCTCAGAGCCAGATTCGAGCCAGCGGCCTACTGGAGCGTTTCAGGTTAGTCACATAAATCCTGTTGGTTCAGGTGAAAGAAACGTTGGTGCTCATGGCAACGAAAGCCCGGCCTCGTTTTGTTGTTTAAAATAAAGTTTGACTGTTGAGCAGAACCATGTTAGGGGTTTACTGAGAGAACAGGTTATTATATAAAGCTGTTGAGCATTAATTTTACATTTTGTCAGTTCAGGTTCACTGAGCTGATCCTTCTCAGAGACCAGAACTAAAGACAAAGACCTTCAAATGGACGCTTTGTTAACTAAATCTGGTTGTAACCTTAATTTGAGGTCACAGTAATAAATACATCGTCGTTATTTGTTCATATTCTCATCGTCCTGTGGATGTCTCTCACCATCAGGGTTAGTAGGCCTGTTATCTCAATATGAGATAATGAAGCCATGACGCCAAGATGCAAAACAACCCTGATAATCAGACAAAATTACCATTTTGTTACACTCCATTATTCAAGAAATATGTTGATTTGAGAGTTGTGTAAACTGACTTCCAACAACCTGTTCAGCTAGAAGCATCTCGCCCGGGCTCGTTGCTGTTCTGTCATCGTGTCTCTGGCTCGGGAAGACGACGTCCTCATTTTCCAAAAGAGGAAAGTGGCCGTTAATGAGTTCAATTTAAACTGCTGAAGGAATCAGAGAGATGGGGGCGATCCAGAGGCGTCGTGGTGTTTTTCTGTGTTACTGATGATACTCTCTGTACTCATCTGGACCATAGAAAACTGAAAATTGTCGTGTGTTTTAAGGTTAATGATGCAGATGATGATCACTGTGCATTCAGACTGATGTGTTGGCACGTTAAGCAGCCATCGCTTCTTACAAAGTCGAGCTCCCGATTTTTCACCCACTGGCGCCGCAATTAAAGGCAGCACCTTTGTTCTCAAATGTTTGAACTTTCTTTGCAGAGATTCTGAGGCTTTTAATGAAATATTGATTTTATTGTACAGAAGTCATTGTTGAGCGCGTTTGTTACTGAACGCATTACAAGTTAACCGTGAATTGTTATTGTGCGGCTCCCAGCGGACAGCGCGGCACTGAAACTGCCAGATAAGAGCTTTTGTTCCTGATGGGGCTCAGCGGGTCAATCACGGAGATCGTACTGGTCCCATCTCGGGCTAGGACACACTGACAGGGACGTTTTATAACAGCTTCTGTCAGACAGACAGCAGGTTAGGCAAAGATTTACACATCCAGGTGTGTGAGGACCTCAAGGTCCTGTAAAAGGAGGTCCCTGCACGCTGCTCTGGCATTCCAGATTTTATTGAATCCGTACATGAGTTTCTAAAGAACTGTGCAGATCTGCAGGGGCTGAAACATTAGTTTGATGTACTGATTCAATAAAACGTCGCAAGAGCAGTGTGAGTCTACCTTTTTCAAGAAGAAGAAGAAGAAGGAGATCAGTTAAAAATATACCGCTTAAGTTTGTTACATCGACCCAAAATCCACAAATGTTCTCATTATTTTGGTTTTTAATAATAAACTGTACTACATTAGGTGTAATACTGATACATGATGGAGGATTTCATCAGGTATCCTACGAGACGCCAACATTAATCCTTGGCGACCATGTTGTTTTTCACCACCAGTCATACTACATATTCTTTTGTAAAGAAAAACAGAGTCACTTAAATTTCTTGTGATTGTGTTTTTGTTGAATAAAACATGTTTGAGGAGAAAAATACAAAAACCTATTGACCTATTATATGTACACACTGTATATACATGATTATATTAACCTATTCTAATGCTGTAGAAAGTTACAGAATATAAGAGCATGCGGGTGTCTGCCTTTTACATGGTACTTTTTAAAATACATATTCCCTTTGTTTGTTTTCATTGTTAAAATATCTTAGATTATTTGTAATTTATTTGTAAAATATAATGTGAAAATGAATAAAACGTGACTTAGTGTGAGTTTCTTTCTTCAGATCTTTTCTAATTTTACTCTCAAAACTGGAGCTGCACTTTGTTGTGTTCAGTGAAAAGTTTAATGCAGTGATATCTCAGTTTCCCCTTGTAGTGCCGCCGTTTTCTCCACATCCAGGAGATCTGTTGAGGTTTCTATTTCAGTGTCACTTTTAATTTAAACTGAGAAAACAACACCAAAGGGCACTTTTTAACGTGTTTTTCCCGTTTCACATTTAGGTGTGGAATTAACCTTGCTGGATAAACTCAGCAGAGTGAAATTAAAGTTAAAAGATAATCTCATTAAGTTTAAGTCAACAGAGAGACACAGAGTGGATCCATGGTGGAGCGTTTATCTGGACCCCAGACACCCCTCTGCTCCTTAATTAACACTTAATTGATTAACGAGCAGACACTTGTTAAACGAATTTCACCCACTTTCATCAGACTCCTGGGCCTCATAGAGAGGAAGGTCTGTGTGTGTGTGTGTGTGTGTGTCTGTGTGTGTGTGTGTGTACGTGTGTGTGCGTGCGTGTGTTTGAAAGCGTCTGGTTGTTTTAAGAGCTTCCACCTCTGAAATTTCCAATGAGAAAAACAGCGAGAGGCGAGAGATAAATGGAAATACAGTGTGTGTGTGTGTGTGTGTGTGTGTGTGTGTTTGTGAGGGAGATCGAGGTAAATGATCAACAGAGAGAGAGGGCGGTTGTAATTTTTAACACATTTACATAAAACGCATAAAGAGTCTCTGGATACAGATAAAAGTGTGTGAATACCTGCTGGTGTGTGTGTGTGTGTGTGTGTGTGTTCAGCTGAAGAGTCCCGCAGTGTAATTGAAACAGTTCTGTATAATTAGTTAAAAAAAGTCAGTTGATTAGCTTCTTATTGGCCTGCTTGTGTTCCCTATTTCCTCTTTCTGATGCCCACACACACACACACACACACACACACACACACACACACACACACACACACACGTGCACACTCGTCAGCCACCATCACCATTATCATCACCATTATGTGCAGCTCACACATAATGTGTGTGTGTTATTAGCAGTGTTAGACCAACGTGACAAACAGCAGCAGCTTTCACATCATGTGGAACAGCTTTACACACCACACACACCTTTGTTCTTCAACTCTTGTGGGGACCTCCACTGACATGACTGATATTTTTTAGCTCCTAATCCAACTTTAACCCTAAAACCAGGTTTTGAGCCTTCAAACAGCCCCTTGAGGAAGTGAGAACCGGACAGAAAGTCCTTACTGTTGAATGAATCCAGCACACAATTTGCCTGGTTTAAGTTGTGAGAACACTTTTAAATAGGTGACCGACAATAAAAACAAAAAGAAAAACTGATGAAGACAAATATGTTTGTCTGCGTCAGTCCTCAGTGCCTCCCTTCAGCCAGCCTCTCGGCGGCGGTGTAGTTTCAGCTGGGAGGTGTGCAGGCGGCCAGTTTGCTTATTGTGTATTTTCCTTATTAAACAGCAAAATACAACTGTACACCTTCCAAACTCAAGTTTCTCTCTTTCATGGATTCTGCTTCCAGTTCACGTTTTTACACATGAGCCAAGAGTTGAAAACGAAACAGGCGTCTTGCACCTCAATATTACAGTGGGATTAGTGCAGAGTCGCTGTCAGGCACGTTCTAATGAACTACAGAACACAGAAGCTTACAGGTACAACCATGGATTATAAAGAGACCTGGATACAGTGCTGGAGGCGCGGCCTCGTTCATTCCTATGGAAGTTGCTCAGTGGCGCATGAAGCAAACATCCGGGTATTCAAAATGCGGAAGTTTACAGATTTTCCCGCTCTGTTGGGCCCATAGAGCATGCGCACTAGCGTTTCCGTAAGCCCCGCCCCCCAGCCGCTCGCTCTCGGGCTCGTTCACATGACCAGCAGAATAAAGTTACTCTGGATCCAGCTGTTAGTGAACTTTACAACTTTTAGGACCTAATGATTTAAATAAGGGCTATTCAAGTGTAAGAACTGGGAAGTTGATGGACCTCAAAAAAAATTATCCACTGAGTTACAGACGTCTCTTTCTCAATGTTAGTCAATGGGAAAAAGTCTTTTTGGGCCCAATGGCATCACGTGACGGACCCGGAAGTTGTATGTTATCTATGTCAAATTGGCTTCAAAGTGTGGCGCACTTCCTGGGGCCTTGGGTACAACACACCAGAGTTTAAACTGCTTTCGCACTCAAGTGGTGAACAAACGCCCCAAAGTTCATTACAACGGAAGCAAACAGGTCAGATGTGAACTCCTCAGGTCAGTCCTTCACTTTCTAATGTGTGTGAGATGCATAAAAACGATGGTCGTAGCGAACTGTGGAGGCTACATTGAAATCTTGTTTTCTTCTGTTATTCATGCACACCTCACTTCTTTTGTAAAAAACTAGTATGTTGTGTTTTTTGTCACAGGTGTAACACACGTCAGGTGAGCTCTGGTCATCTGGTGGTTTCACGTCCACCAACAAACTGTATGATGAGAACTGTCACAGAGCTGCTTCTGTCAAACCAGCATCACACAGGTGAATCTCACATTGATGTTACTTTGATTATCTCTGTTTGGAACCTTTTAGATTTTTCTTTTCATTGTGACCATTTTGTTTTCATGGTAAACTACTATTGTCTGTTGTTTCATATGTTGAGTCACCTAGTTTCTGGTCTTTAAATTTGGCTTGTTTTGCCTTTTCTTGTTTTATTGATGCTGCTGTCGTTTTTGAGGACCCCAGGAAGACTCACGGAAGACTAGTAGGAAGATTAGCTCTGGTTCTTGGACCGGTCCCGTTCAGGATTATTGGAACTGTGTTTGGAGAGGAACCATAGTAATCAAAGATGCATCATCAACGTGGACCATTATCCAAAAACATGCATGGATGCATATTAATGATAAGAAGACACCCACTGATGTCGTCTAGAGTCGCACTTCAGGTCGAGGAAAACTTGCCTGCTATTTTTTATTTTTACGAGTTCTGAACCAATTTACTGTTGGGCCAAATGCTCAGAATCTCTTCAACATGGGAAGGCAACAGATGAATTGAATTTTTCTTGTTTTTCTCCAGAATTCATCAATTCAAGTGTGACCACAAAGAAAATGTTTCACACGCTGAAGCAACATATCGACTCTGGCCATGCGAACACACTTCGCTGATTGCACTGATGCTCTAACATTGGTCCTACTATAGTTGTTATGGCAACTAGCCGGGCGTGAGGGGTGCGAGACGCGGGCCCTCGAGCCGCTGACAGTGATGGCACCCTCAACTGCAACACAAGAGTCAGCCAATTATACAAGTGGTGGAGCGTTAGAAAGCTGCTCGGCCCTGAGCGGCAGACACACAGAGATGCTGAGGAGGTATTAAGTGGCTCAGCTGAAGCCCAATTTCCCCCGTTAGTTGTTTTCTCAGTGAAAGTGGCTCATTTTAAGTCAAGTTGAGTCTAATTAAATGCCGAGAATTGCCCCCGACAAAGCTGTGAGAGAAAATAAAGACGATAAGGAAAGTGTCGGCGTGTTTGTGTGTGTGTGTGTGTGTGTGTGTGCACTCTTGCAGTCTATTTTTTTTTTTTTGTGAGGACCAATTTGAGTTTTTCACCTGGAAAGCAAGGACATTTTGTCCAGTCCTGACTTCTTCAAAGGGTTGCTTGAGGTTTCAGACTTGTGTTTAAGCTCTTGTATTTTTGGACCATTTTGACTTTTATACCTGGAAAGACAGGACATCTTTGTAAAGTGAGGACTTCTGAAACATCGAAGACAGTTTTGAAATGTAAGGACACTTTGGTAAAGTTAGGACCCCTTTGGAAAGTGTCTGCTGGTTCTTTTTAAATTACAGTAATCAATTAATCCTTTAATATATCAAATGTCAGAAATAAAGAAACATCCGTTAGACGTTACCAGAACCCAAAGTGATAATTAAATTGTTGACTTCGTCCGACCAAAAAGTTTGAAACCCAACGGAAATCAATTAACTGCAGGTAATTCCCCCAAATCATCCATCTAAACTGCTTCAACGTGCTCGGCGGTGTGTTGGCGTGTCGTGGCTTCCTCCTCCACTCACCCTGTTGATCAGCTCCCCCACCATGCCGGTCCAGCTGCCGTTGGGCTCCGGGGCCCCGTACAGCCGGTCGTCCACCAGCTTGATCTTGAAGGAGAACTTCAAGATGTCCGCCAGCTCCCCCAGCATGTCCACGCAGAAACCCTCATACTGGTCGTTACCGTGGAAGTCCTGGTAGTTGGACTTGCGCATCACATACGGGTTTTCCTGTCAGAGGGGAAGTGACAACATACATCAGCTGATTCAAAGCAGCAACCAGTGATATTTCATGCTACATTACATACACACAGGTTTTTTACCAGTATTGTGGTGACGATTAGTGTCTTGTTAGCCAGCGTCTCTGACGCGTTGAGGTCCAGGGAAGTGGAGTTCATGGCCAGCGTGTTGTTGGAGTACCAGGTACCAATCTGTCCATCAAGGAAGAAAAGGAGGACAAAGAGGAGTTAGAGGTGGAAGTTAAGATGAGGGGAAGTAGAGGAAAGGGGGTCAATTTGAGGACAGGTGTCAAAGTCCACATTTCAAGACCAAACTTGTTATACTAGATTGAAATCGATTGAAAATACAAGTTCCATTGTAACGGTAGTCCAGAAAAACACGAGGACACAAGTGAGAGTATTTTGTCAACTGCTAATGTAACTTTCAGTCACCAGAAATATTAATATCTAAATTCTAAAAGCTCCATCTGCTGGTGAAGAACATGTGATATGATAAAAACTCCAGAACAGCAACTAAATGAACCTTGTGGTGGGACTATTTTGTCAACTGTATCCAAATTTAGTTCCAGAAACTCATGACAATGAATATAGGAGTTGACTTGTGGGCTTTACGAGTCTTGAGGCAGATGGATCCTAACCTGAACCTAAAGGCCTTCGGTCTTTCAGAGGCTGCATTTGGACACAGCTTGTGTGTCAGCACTGTATGATTTTAAAGGTCCTAAATGGTTATAAACCTCTTTGCTCTTTGCAAAATTTCTCCTGAAACAAAGATGGAGGTGGATGATGAAAAGAACCAGAAGGAGGTGAAGAAATAGTGAAAGATGAGAAAGAGGGGAGGAGGTAAGAAAACAAGGACAAAGGGCAAGAGAACAGAAAAACAGATAAAAGTCATAAAAGTGTCCTTATGAGAGGCAGAGAGACCGACAGGGAGAGGAAGCTGCATAATTCTCACTGCAGGATCGATGCTAAAATCAATGAGGGCGAATCTGGCTGCTCCCGGCTCATTCAGCAGGCTCAACGAGGTCGTAAATACATACTGTAGCACGTAAACGCCCATGTGCTGACCTGACGTCCCCTGACCCCCTGACCTTACCTGACCCCTTGTTTGTTTGTTTGTGTATTTATTTGCTGTTAGGAGACTGTGTTGTCACCCAGGGGCCAGGCTGATAAAGAGCAGGGGCCACACCTTCCCCTGACTCCCATCGTGATGTGAAAACTCATCTATGTGAGGTAGATTTCAGGCGTCCTACTGTCCTCTCCTCTATTAAATCATGCCCTATCCCATCAGTTTTATTACCTCTTTTGCTTCCTTGTTTGCCCCCCAAAGCATCTTTTCTCCCCCGTGACTCCAGTGCAGAAGACCATTTCTTTTTCTGTTCTCTGACTTTCCATCACTGTGATCTCTCGGTTTATGAATCCACTACAAGTTGCACAAATGTTTGTTATTTAAATGTACATGTTTAGAGAAATTGTTTGACATTTTGAGAAATGCGCTTTTTCGTTTTCTTGCAGCATTAGATGAGAAGATTAATAAAACTTTCATGTCTGTGTGGTAAATATAAAGCCATAGTTAGCCTGGCTCTGTCTAAGGGTAAAAAACTCTCACAATTACTTGTTAGATTTCATTTTTGAAATTCATACAAAAACCAAAATGTAAAAATAACAAGTTTTGGTTTCAGGGGAGGGTCACATTTGGGATTATTTTTTAGGTGGATGCAAGATACACTGTGTTAATCAGTGAGTGTGACATGTTCCTAAAACATTAAAAACAAAAAAAGAGTATGTTCGAATCCCGTGCATATCACTACAAATGTACATGGTTGCAGATCTCAGGTTTCCTCTTTATATATCACTTCTTAAAACTAATTTATTTTGATTTTATGGCTCCAGCTAACAGTTAAACACAAGCTCCTTGCTGGAGGTAGTAATGAAATTCTGCATTGGACTTAAATCAGTGAGGTTAGTTGCGTTGAAGTCATTATATAAATCAAGCTGGAATTTCCTCCACTGCATTACTTCTAACAGCACACTTAACCCTGGCCTATGAGCCCATTTGACCCAGTGCTGACCTCAGTTGATCTCTGACCTTTTAATGTTCTTCTGAGGTCATAAAGCAATACTCGACCCGCATGGAAAGTCTGTTTGTATTAATTATATTGGTGGACGACTAGAGAATTTGGGTTTCAGTGGTTCCCCACTGAGGGATCCCTGGGAAAACATCTTTCCTTCCTCTGACTGCTCAGTTTACAGGAAGTTGTTCCCGCTACTTTTAAAAGTTAATTGGCCTGCTACGTGTTCAGATGCTGCAGCTGAATGCTGACTTAACCTCTGACCTGCCTGCCTCCAAGTTGACACCATTTGACCTCTGACCTCTTTATGGCCCCCGGGGTGTTTCTCCAGAATCTTCAGGGTGTAATTGGTCCTCTGGCCTTTGCTGTTGAACTCAATGTGACCCGTCAGACCGTCGTACTCCACCTGATGACACAAACAGAGAGAGAGGGAGACCAAAACATGTCAGCTGAGAGGCCCAAGCCAGCAAGCAAAGACTCCCGAATAGATAGTCAAGGAGCTCATTTCTGCGTTTGTGTCGGACTCAGAGACAAGCACAATTAGTCACACAGTATTTGTACCATTGAATCCTGTCTTAAACCCATGTTTCTTTTGTGGAGCAGTATATCCTCAGACAGAAGAGGGTTGAAATGAAACTGGATGGTGACACACACTTAATAAGCTACGAATTAGAACTTTCAAGAAGATCTGCTGCTGATCGACAGCACAAATCTGCTCTTCAAGGTTCAGACTGAAATGTCTGGAAGCATTTGAATGGACCTTCAACCAAGCAGAGCAATGAAATGTCCCGTTGGAAGTACGGCGAACACATCTTTCTTATCAGCAAACTCTTTAAGTGCATTTGTTTGTTTTTTTAGAGGAAATAAACCGACCAGTTCATTTATTACTGATGCGACACGGCAGCCATCTTGGTTGTTTATGAAAAAATTCAGCGGTGCTCTTCACCTGTCAGACATCGTATCAAACCCGCCTCATATTAAATAAGCTGTTGTGATTGGCTCGATACACTGGGAGGGGGGACCAGACGTATCTGCCAGAGTAAATAAACCCTGAGCTACAGATTGGTCTGGTTCCCGGCCTACAGCTGTCCACGAGTAGTCACCACATCACCAAGCTTCCAGCAGCACCATCTGATGTTTCAGGATGGTTGGATAATCTTTGATCTGCCGCTCGCTGGTGTGACCAGGCCTCAAAAATCAAAAGTAGCTGGGATATCAGAGCGCCTGACCTGCTGCAGGAGACAGAGAAATGTTTTCAGCAGCTGAATCTGAAGCTTTGAACTGGCTGCAGTTTAATGTGACACCAAAAGAAAGAGACGATTATTGATTCAGAATGGAAGTGTTGAAGAGGTGAAAAAGATGAAAAGAGAAAAAATAAGATTCGAATTGGAAAAAGAAGCAGAGGAGACAGACAGTGCTTCAGTGGCGGAGCTGCTGGTGTGTGTGTGTGTGTGTGTGTGTGTGTGTGTGTGTGTGTGTTTGCAGGAATGTGCAAATGAGTGAGAGACTTGTGTGATACATGTGCAGTCAACCGTGCATTTTGTGCTTGAGTTTATGTGAGTAATGTGCAACTGAGTGCACGTACAGTATGAATGAATGTGTGTGTGTGTGTGTGTGTGAGTGTGTGTGTGTGTGTGTGCGTGTGTGTGTGTGTGTGAGTGTGTGTGTGTGTGTGTGTGTGCATGACTCAAGATGAATTACATCCCAAATACTCTGTGGTGGGAGAGAGAGAAGGGAGAGCGAGGTCTCTGGTTGCTGCCAAAACAGTGTAGAGATGATGAAGTGATGCACTGAGAGCAACAAAAACAATATGGAGGGAGGGAGAGAGGGAGGGAGGGAGGGAGAGAGGGAGGGAGGCATCCTCAGCAGATGAAAGAAACAAGAAGTGGCAGACAGACAGAAACAGGGAGAGAGGAGGATGAGAATAAATTAAATGAACATGGAAATGAAAGAGGAAAGAAGGAGGGAGAGAGGGAAAGATGCCAGAGAAAGAGAGAGACAATAAAACTCTTCCTCTCTCCATGAGTCCAGCTCAGATCCTCAGCCTGCAGCAAGTCCTGGAGGAGAAAAACGACGTAATATATCGTGTGGCGTTTCCCTCCAAACGGACACATAAGAGCTCCTTTTCATTTTTTATGTGACGCCTCTATCAGCACGACAACATTGTCTGTCTTCTAAAACTCTTCTGAAAGTGATCTATACGAACATTTTCTGACCTCTGTGGTTTATCTGCCAAGCGTACTTTAACGGTTAATGTTACAGGAAGACGGTGGTCGTGGTGGTTTAAAGGAAACCAGTGTTGACTCGGAAGGAGATGGGATGTGAACAGCAGCATCACATGTCAAAGTCACTTTGCTGACCCATCCATCCGCCTTAACCTCCCCCCGAAAAGGTTTAAGGCTCAATAACAATGTTACGCTACTCCTGCCTTTGTTCCTGACAGACACCCACTGGGGAACTGTAACTAAGTACATTTACTCAAGCACTTAAGGACAAATTCAAGGTACTTGAACTCGAATGCAAATACTTGAGTATTTGCTTTTAATGCAACTTTATACTTTTCACTACATTTGTGTGACAGCTTTATTCACTTTACAGATTTAAGTTATTCATACCTTTCCTGTCCAGTGAAAAACATGTATCTCCAAATCTGGTGAATGTGAATGTTCAACAGTTAAAGATTTTTTTTGGAAGGTATATTTTATCTTTTTGATGGAGCTGGGCCAGCAGTTTGCCCCTGCTTCCAGCCGTTGTGCTAAGCTAAGCTAAAACATCTGGATCTATTGGAAACCAGACTCCAAGATGGCACCCATCACTCCAATGAAAGCTTCCTACCCAACATAAAAACAGCATTTCTTGGCTCTGAGAAAGTAAAAAAAAAAAAAATGAAACTTTTAAAATGAATAACACAAAGAGTAATGAATGATGTTGGTTGCAGTCCTGTCTGTGGGGAAACTGGGACACTGGCAGCAATAAGGCTGACTCTCCACACCAGATCCAACTGCTTTAACCCATCCATGGGGAAGCCAGCGAGCACGAGAGTGTGTGTGTGTGTGTGTGTGTGTGTGTGGGTGTGTGTGTGTGTGTGTGTTCACCATGCGGAGGTAGTTCATGAGGCTGGTCCCGTGCTGCCAGATGAGCGGGGAGGTGCAGCTCAGCGGCTTCACTCCGATCTCCTGACTGCGGTTCAGCTCCCGGACGGCGCTCACCACCACGTGAACCGCATCGAACATCAGCGCCGACGACAGCTGGAACACACAAAATGAAGAGAATACAGTGATCAAAACTGGATTTTACAATGGAAATGTCTTCTTAACGTCCCCAAAAAGCCTCTGCGAGCTCTTTTAGCTAAATTTTTAACCAAGCAATTGCCTATTTACACATCCAGCAGACACAATCACCCCATTGGAGTCATGTTTGTGTCCACTTGATGAATGTAAATCTATTATTCTCTCTCTTTTAGCTCTGGTTTTGGTATCCACCACCTCCTGAGGGAAACATCTGATGCTGCACTATGTTCACCAGCCGCTCTCTGACTGTGTCTGTCTTGGTGCTGGGCAGGTCGTGTAAAGAGGGTTTATCTGAGCTGGTTTAATGAAAGAAGCTGCTGATGGAAACACTGAGACTGAACCAGGCAGGAAACGTGCCGCAAAACCAAAACTAGCACCTACAAGAGGCTAAAATAGAGCTGGTGAGTTGGTGATTATTCACTGTCACTTGATTGAATATTTTTCATATAAGCACTGAGTCCCACAAATACAATAGAAAAATGTGTTTGTGTGTTTGTTCATGCTCCTACAGGCGAGGGCGTTGGGGAACGATAGCAAAAAAACTGAAAATCAGAAGCACTCCTGCTATCAGCGGCGTTCAGTGTGCAGCTCGTACGGCTCAGTGATCCTATCAGAGTCTGACGTTCTGGTCTGTTTGGTCAGTTGTCAGTCAAACTGACACTCGGAGGGAATCAGACAAATTGTATGGAGGCAGAGCTGCACAGTCTGTCGACAGCTGATAAAAAAGATGGATGTATGAGTGAGTGTGATTGGAGTTCTCTCCGAGTCGATAGTTTCAGGGCTGGATGACGATAACTAATTACAGTTTGAAGACAGAAAGATAGAAGAGGGAAGCAAGAAGAGGAAGGAGTGAAATATAATTGGCAGCTCTCACCCGTCTGTCTGTACCAACTTTAAGTAACAGACCGGTACTTTAGGAAGTATCAGGCTGTTACTTTGAGATCATCACCTAACTATGTGTCAGGATAAATACTCACATTTAGTGTTAAAGCTCATTACCTGCTTCACGAGTAAAGTCTGTGTTGTCACGTGAAACGAGGGAAGGACCAGGATCAGTTGAAAGTGTGATGGTGGTCTCAGTTAAACTGAAAAGCCAACGCTGACTTGTAGCACGAGACAGGACATATTTACTTTATCAGTATTTTACCAAAACCCCCATCTTTACCTGACCTGAGCTGACAACAGGCCGATGATCCCCTGCAGTCAAAGTTCTGCACTTTTTTACACCCCCATCCAGCCTGATTGCCACCTCATGACTCCTGTGCAGTACAACGATTACGTTTCCTCCACAACATATCCAACTACTGTGAGGAGACGGGGCTGTCCGTGTGTTTCTAGTTGTATAGCGGAGAGCAGTGGTTCTCAAACTGGGGGGAAAATATGGGGTGGAAGTTGAGTGAATATGATTTATGGAAGGAAATTAAAAAAACAAGAGTTTGCTGATGCTGCCCTGAATAATTTCCTTTATTTCAATAAAATTCAACTTGGCTCTTTTTTAATTAGTTGCTTTTTTAATGATTCAAAATAAATTAGTTTTCCCGGAGTGAGGGGGCACGGACATGTTGCAGCTTCTAAACAGGCCGTGGCAAAATAGACAATACTTTTATTTATTTATTTATTATTATTATGATCATCACAAAAAAGCCTTTAAAAAGATTAAAACAAAGCCTCATTTAAGGGAAACTTCAGGACTAAAAGGGTTAAAATGTTCCGTCATATCGCTTGGATCATTTCAGACTGAAACTCTTCATCTCATCATCACAATAATGTAGCTGTGATGTTGTGAAATAAGCTTTAAGTGAATAAATATGCGTAATAAAGCCCCCCGGGGGATGATCTCTGCAGCGTCTTCAGTGATTGAGACTAACTCCATTGTCATTACTGTTATCTTTTATCGGCGCTTCCTCCTCAGGTGTTATTGCCTCCGCCGATATCAGAGCTGCAAAAGAAACAAACAGCTCTGCAGAGATTGATTCATCCTGATGGGTCTTTTCATTATGGAGGAGGAGGAAGATATATAGAGAGAGATCGATGGAGGATTACTACACCTGCACAACATGCAGTCAAATCTGCAGAAGTGCCCTTGAGCAAGACTGCACCAACGTTTTGTTGTCTGTTGTTTTTTACCTCCAGATCATAACTTCCTTTTCACTGTGATGTTGAAACATTTAAGATCACAGCTTAAAAAGATAAATCATGTGGAGATCATGTCTTAGTTAACTCATATCACATGTTTTTATGTCATTATCTAGAGATTTTTGTATTTTTGAACAAAAGTTTAATGATTAGATTTGGTGGAAAAGGCTCTGCTAAAAACAAATCCAAACTTAACATACATGGACATTAGATCTTAGTTAGATTACATTCATTACCGAAACAATACGAACACTTAACACAGGAGGTGGAGCTGCAGCAGCCAGGCTCAGGTTGTCATGGCCGGTAGCTGGTAGCCCAACAGCTGACTAATAAGCCAGTGATGTTGAAGCATGAATGAAAAGCTGATGCTTCACAACACAACTCTACATATTCAAACATCTGCTGTTCGTCAGATACTGAAACTATTACATTCTGATTATTCTTAGATATATGAGTGACTAAAGGGGCACATGCGTCCTCTGCTGCATTGATTTTGAGCATTATTTTAATTTTTCTTATCTCTCCTGTGATTCCCCCGACTTCATGGAAATAATCTGATTTAAAGTTCTTAAATCTCAGCGTAAGTAGGCTGTGAAATCAACATAACAAGAACATGTCAGAAAGCTCAGCTTCTGTGTGTCGGCGTGTAAGTGTGTCTCACCGCTGGTCCGGGGTACGGGCTGACATCGCAGCCTTCCTTCCAGGACAGGTTGAGGCTCCGGATGAACTCCAGGTAGAAGGGATGACTGCTGTTCAGCATGGAGAAGCCCACAATGTTGGACTGATCGCCCACCACCTCTTCCAGCCGAAGCAGAGGGAAGTCCTGGAGACAGACGGACGGACAGAGACGGAGAAAGAGGAAAAAGAAGTTACATCTTCGGTCTGTCTCATGTGATGTATGTTAACAATTTGTTGAAAAAGCAGGAGCTGTGAGATGCAGAAACAACAACCATTTAAGATCACAGCAGGGAAAAACTCCCGGACGAGTGAAGGATGAAAGGAAAGCTGAAGGAAGAGGAGGACAGAAACAAACGAAGGGCTTGATTGGGGTTTTCTTTTTCAGGCTGCACAGCGTCAAGTTCAATTTTTAAATTCAGAGCAGGCTAACAGAGAAAAAAAAGGTTTTAAAAAAAAAGATGCACATCAAACGCTGGGGAATTTCAAAGAACTTCAAATAGTCCTTGAAGGCGAGTCGTGTCACACTGAGCTCGGCTGCTGAAACAAACCTGACTCAAACTGTTGCTCTGAAACAGATACTGACAGTGAAACATTTAGCTTCAGCTGTGCAGCGTAAAGAATACAGCGACCTTCAGATACTGATGAGTGGCTGAAACCAATCACTTCACCTGCTGGTGTTGTGCTTATTTCAAACCTTAACCTTCTGATTAATTCTTTAATATATAAAATGTGAAAATATAGAAAAATGTCCATAAAAAATGTTGCGATCTAAAACCTAATTCAACACATTGGAGAAGCTACAACCAGAGAATGTTGGTATTTCTAAAAGTCACTTACATAATTATTTGAATTGTTATCCATTAATTTTCTCTTGAGCCATTTTTAATTCATGAATTGTTTCAGTTGTTAACGTGTGAATATTTCCTAATGTCCTAATGTTCCTAATCGTTACTGTCGGGTCTGTGGTTAGCTCTGCAGGTGTTTAGTCATTAACCAAAGCATTGATTGATGGCGCTGGATGAAAAGAGGATCAATAAAGTTGTCGGTATTTGGGAAGCATTTCTGAATAAAATTCTGTGCCAGTTCGTCCAGCGGAAGTTAAGATATTTACAGGATGAGAGAAAAGTCTGACCTGCTGGCGGCGCTGCAGGAAGTCAGACACCCTCCTTCACTTTTCTTCCGCCATTTGTTGTTCATTGGTTTATTTGTTCAGCTCATCCATTTATTGGACGTTTTGTGGTTTGCTTTGTATTAGTTTTTACTGTGATTGTGTGGGGATGTTTGGGACATGGTTATGGGAAGTAGGTTTATTCTTGTTCATGTTGTTTTTAGGTTTTTGCTGTTGTTTCTTTTCACCTTTTCATTCGGGAAAGCATTAAAGAGAAATCCAGCTGGTAGCTGTCGACACTCTGGACCGAAGTGTTGGACGGACGGACTGTCACTATCATCACTTGGCTGCACTTCGAGCAGCGTTAAAAATATTCTGGCACAGAATCCATCCGGTCTGCAGAAACTGTCTGTAGAGGTTGTGAGGCGGCAGTGGGTTTTTTTTCTTCACCATCCAAGTCCAAAACACTGAGTCAAGCATCCAGGGAATATTCAGACCCTGCAACCTTTTCTGCCCAGCTGTTTAGCACAACTGCCAACCTGTGTGTAAGGTTAATTTCTTTTTCCCTGAATCTCTCCCTTCTTAACCACATCCCGGCCTGTCGGGAAGCTGCTGTTGTTCTCGTTGTTGTTGTTGCTGGTGCGGTTTGCCAGTTGCCAAATCAATTTCAGCTACAGCCAAGTACGCTGTCAGACTGTAGGCCTGCCAGCCCTGACAAAGAGCTGTTGGCTGGAGGAGTCGCAGCGACGGGGCCAGCACTGCTGAGGGAGGAAACACTGCGACAGAATCCCAGAAGGACACAGACGATGCTGGGACTGCAGCAGGGTTTCGACAGGACGTTCATTTAGGAAGAAGCAGGTTTTCAGTATCCGACGAGAGCGGGACAAGGTCGGTTCAATGCTCTCTGAGGAACGGATGTGACCGCAGATTTGTGTAAGTTTCAAAGAGCAATAAGTAAGATTTAGATTCTTTCCCGGCCCGTTCAGGAGAACATGACCATCATATATCTGCAGGGGTTTGATAAGGTTATTGATCGATACCTGTGACTCACTGATTACTTCACACACTGTGGAGAGTTCTGGCTTCTGAACATTTATTAGATTCATGATCTCAATTAAGTTTTATAGACTTCGTACACATGGGAAGCAACCAAGTACATTTACTCCAGTACTGTTCCTAGGTGCAATTTTGAGATACTTTACTTGATCATTTTTTTATGTAACATCTCAGAGGGAACTACAGTTATTTTACAGCTTTAATTACCATTTCGTTTTTAGATTTAGATTATTAATACAAAATAATATCAAAGAATAAATTAGGATGTATTTTCATAGATTAAGCTCCATCTTTACCAGCTGCAACACTAAAATGATGAACACATTAAAAAAAAAAAAAAAATAATATATATATATATATATATATATATATATATATATATATATATATATATATATAATTCTGAAAAGAAGCTATATTTTGATGCAAATACATTTGTTCTCCAACTTAATTAAGATTTTGAACTTTGGACTTACTTTAATTGTAACAAAGTATTTCTACTTGTATCATTATTAGGATTTTGTTTCTGATGAACTTTTGAACTTGTTTCGAGCTAAATGCTGACGTCGGCATGCCAACATGGTCACAGTGACAATATTAACGAGCTGATGTTTCCGGTTTAATATTGATCATGTTCACCATCCTTAATTACAGCTGAGGCTGCTGGGAATGTCATCAGTTTGCAGGTATTTGCTCATAAACCAAAGTAGTTGACACATTAAAGTTTTGACCTGATGATGGCGCTCAAAGAAACGGGAACATAAATGTTTATTATCATTGCAATCCACCCAGTGGTTGTCAAGATATTTCAATCTGGACCAAAGTGGTGGACGAGCCAACAGACCAACATGCAGGAGACACCTGAAGGGCGGCATCACGCAAATAAATAAAGGAGAAAGTCCAGATGGAGGAAATGTGCGATCCTGCAGTCAATTAGCTGAAATCTAATGAACTTAATCTAATGTTTGGTTTGACCCTCATTATACACAGCTTACGGTCTTACATGGATGCCATGTTTTCAGTTAATTTTCTGTCTGGTTCAGTCTCAGTGCTCTCATCAACTTCCAGCAGCAGCATGCAGCTGCTGATGAGACTGAACCAGACAGAAAATGAGATTTAAACCAAAACTAGGAGCTAAAAGAGGCCAAAAAGCTCCCTGTAACTCCTGCTGTAACAGTTAGTCTGATATCTTATTAATCTTCAACAAGATCTTGTTAAGATATTTAAATGCAGTAAGATTGGCTTGAGGAACACCTTTGTCTCTGCCAGCTTCTGCCTTCCTTCCTGTCTAGTTTTCCATCTTTTCCACACTCAGACGTCTCACAGTGGTGGTGAACTCTGGTGAACATCTCCGTGGTCTGAAAGCCGCTCGTCTTGTCACAGTCAGCAGAGCGTGTTTAATACAAAGTTAAAGCTAGGTCAGACACAGCTGCAGGTGTATAAGTGTGTGTGGAAGTGGTGAAGTGGGGGAATAATTCTCCTTTTGGTTCCTATCCAGGGTTCTGCCGGTGGGGGGAGAACGGCAGTTTCGCCCTTGGGTTGCGAGCACGGCGTGAAGTGCCCTTGCGAATGGCTCCGTTAAAGTCTGTGACACGACGGTGTTTAGAGACGAGGCGGAGATCGAGACGAGTTATTATCCACGCAAAGTCTCTTCGCACAAGGGCACGACACCGGACAGTGAAATTATAATGATGACAAACGGCGGCGAGGCCAGCACGCATCTCTGATGAGAGAGAGAGAGGAGGAGAGGAGTTATGGGTAAAGAGGAGATTTATGCAGTTGGGTGAGAGAGGGGGAGAAGGGGGACAAAAGGGTGAAAAAGGAAGTGACACACAACATACTTAAAGGTGTGAAAAAATTGGTTTAGCACTAACAAAGACGGTGATGGGATGATGAAGAAGTTGATGACAAAACAATGATAATACTATTGGTGACTGTGAGGAAAGAAGGAAAGGAAAAGAAGACAGAAGGAAAAAGAGGAAGGAGGAGATAGAAAGGAAAGGAAATGAGAAAGGGAAGGAAAGGAACAGAGGACAGAAGAAAGGGACAAGATGGAAAAATAGGAGGGGATTTAGGTAGGAAAGGAGGAAGACAGAGGCAAAAAGGAAAGGAAAGCAAAGAAATTAAACGGAAAGAAAAATAAATAAAAGGGGGAAGGAATTTAAAAGAAGGAGATGAGAGAAGAGGAAGGAGTTTAGGGGGAAAAGTAATCAAATCAAAAGATAAAGAAAGAAAGGAAAGGAAAAGAGGTCATAAGGAAAGAGAAGAAGGAAAAGGGGGGACAAGAGAGAAAGGGTTTAGGAAAGGAAGCAAAATGAAAGGATGGCAGAAGACAGCAGCTCTTACCATGGTGGTGAGGATGTACTTGTAGAAGGCCGACGTCATGCCCAGCTCGTTCGCCTGCAGGTCACCACAGAAGAAGAAGAAAGTAATGTCAGCGCTGTGAAACAGGAAGTACACATCCTCAAACTTTCTCTGAGGAAACACGAGTCACAGTTTATAAAAAAAAAAAAACAAGCATCTGCTCCATATTTCCCCGTCTGCACGCTGTCGTTCGTCCCAAATTGGAGGCAATTATGTTTCACCCTGACAGTCTGTGTCTCGGCGTTCCCGCGTCTTTAATATCACAAAACAACCTTGAAACAGTGATTATGTCTCAGAACACAACTCCAGGATCTGTCAGCAGGGAAACGCTGTTCAGAAACGTTTGGGGAGGAATAATCAGAAGAAGAAGAAGAGGAAGAGGAACAGCTGAAAGAAGCTCAGTGTGTTCTGATGGGGCAACTTGAAGGTCTAGACGTCTTTAATCTGGGTTAATATGGAAATTCTTTAGATGAATTTGAATTGTCAGGAGGTTAAATGGTTGTATGTAACCCAGCTCTTCCTCACACTGTGACCGATGGAGCTGTTTGTCTCGACTTTTCCCAACTTGTAAAATCTCAGGTTTTCTTTTTCCCCCGACATAGCAACCTGCTGCTCTGATCGATCACTGCACAGTGAAAGCTTGATGTGATCGATCAATCCCAGCTCAATCAGACACTTCTCGTGTTGATAACAACGTGGTTCTGACACTCGTCTCACTCGTTTGCTGTGAGTTGAAGCGTTTTTCATTTTCCCTGAAGTGTAATAAGCCTAATATTATATTCAATAAAAACACAATTTCTCTTGAGGCTCGCAAAGGCGCTCTTTATCTGAGGTGAAGCGAGGCGATGCCATTATAACACCACGTGGGAAACCCTGAGGCACATCACCGCGGGTCGACACACATCTTAACATGTCCACTGTCCTACTTCACAGCGTCGACAGTCCAGAAAATGTCCTCACTCCCCAGATGGGAATTGGTATTCGGGTCTGGAGTTTGGGGATCATGACTTTCCTTTTGTTTGATAAACCTGCTGAAACGCTTTTCTCCACTAAACCTTCCTCTTTGAACTGCGCGTTGTTTCCGAGCAGCTGCTGCTTCAGACTGTTTACATGCAGAATCTGACGGAGCGACTCTGCCGGTACAAATGTTCAAAGCCACGCTGGGATTTAAAGTGGCAACCTCACGATGAAGAGCTTCAGACTGACTCTGGTATTAATCCATTAACCTTCTGCACACTGTGAGCTTTTCTCTGCTCTTATTCTGCCTGCAGGAGCTGAGCTTTACAGGAGGAAAGACAAACATGACAGAGTTACTGAGCGGCTTTACTTTGTATTCAAAACTTCTCAGACCCCCAAGGTTACTGGGCAGAGAGTGAAATTACAACCTGCCAAAAGCTGCTAGATTTAGTTTGGGGCTGTAAAGTCTGCCGAATCTAGCGGGCAGTTTGGCAGGAAACCAGCCGGAGTCTGAAGGTCCTGTTCTATTCTGTAAACACCACAGAGGAAGAAAAAAGACAAAGAAAGCAGGAAATAAAGACGTGTCAAACAGACGGAGGAGCAGGACTGCACAGAGGCCTTTCTTATTTCAGAAAAGTGTCTTCATTTCTTCTGACGTTATGACTAGCTTCACCTGAGCCCATTTTTGTCTAATATTACAGTTTTGACATTGTGGTGAATTCACAACATGAGAAGTCATGCTGCATTAGATATTAGCTATTATCAGTAACTGTAACCATCGAAACAGACAAACATCAGCTAGTTTCATACTGAAGAAAATGGCAGCCTGTTTGACATCCTGACCTTCCTGAGGATGTGGTAGGAGATGGAGGCGTTGGCGTCGATGATGATGGTGGCCACTTTGTCGTCCCGGATCTCCTTCAGCAGGGGGGTGGGGTCCAGGCTGTCGTCCAGCATCCGCACCGACAGCGTCTCCCTGGAGATGAGGAAGCGGTGGACCAGCTCCTCCAATCGCAGCAGGCCTAAGGGGTGGAGTCAGGAATCAGGAAGTGGGTGTGTAACAGCAACAGGCCTCATTAAACAATAAACACGTCGGCCTTTCACAAACATGGAGTTATAAACTCGTAAAAGACGGCTGCGAAGCAGAGCAAGAGACGGCAGTCCATGAATGATTGTCGTCTGAGTGTTTAGCTTGTTTACTTGTAAAAAGATTGCTTTGACTAGGAAATTGATGGGATTAAGAGACATTAGGGACAAATAACTGTCGCTGCTCTACAAACCTCCAGGTTTGAGCAGCTGCAATAAACAGAGAAGAGAATGAAGGTGATTATGTTTAAAGTCCATTAATATTCCCCACAGAGAATCCATCTGGACACGTCCATAAACAAAGTAGAGAGTAATAATACTTACATTCATGATATCAAACACAATTTATATATTTATTTCATCCTGTTATTCTCTATATTAGTTGTCATTGTTCCTACGTGGGATTCAAATTGTGTTTGAGGATCTCAGAGGAAACACTGCAGGCACAACAGCTGCTGCGTGCACAACCATGTCTAACAGCATTGTTCACTTTATTAACATTGTGACATGATTCACTGGATCAGGTTCTCCAATGTGAGGATTTTCTGTTTTTGTTCCGTTTTATATGTTTAGAAACAGAACATCTTCGGGCTTGGTCGGAGAGAATAAGACTAAGACTGAGTATTTTCTTACATTTTACAAACTAAACAAATAATACAGTAATTGACTAAATCAATGAAAGATTAATCGATCATGAGAATGCCAGGACTAATCTGATTTAAAGACCCCAACTGGGAAAAAACCCAGAAACATGAGCTTTGGTAGAGGCTGACAGTTTAACAGTTTTGAATGCAATAAGATCGTTTGACTGAAATACCAAAGACAGATGTCCCTTTAGTCTGTTTGTACAATTTGCTTGTGTATTGTTTGAATTTACCACAGCTGATTCTCCTCCTCAGAGCCACAGGAATGTAATTACTGTGATTTATTTAGCCGATGGTACAAATATTAATATAATAATACATTTGGAGGTTTTAGATTATTAAACAGTTCAAAAATAGATGAGAAAGTTTCATTATTAAAATATTTCCTGAGTAACTTTTAGAAAAGGCTGCTGCTCTTGCGTCATCTCAGTGTTAAGATTCAGAGCCGGTCGTCCGCCCGTCTCGTCTGCTCGTCCGTCCCTGACAGAGGCAGCAGGCGTGTCTCGACTAATCACCGCCATAAAACGTTCATCACTGCCGCTGGGTTTAACCGTCCGACGGCGTCGTTCACGCCAACAATACAGGCCTGTTAAACGCTGCCGTTAACTGGACGAGGAACCGGCTAAAGACTGAGGAACAGTCTGCAGCAGGAGCAGAGGAGCGGAAAAACAGTGAGCCGGAGCAGCCCGGTCAGGTGGAAAAAACAGGAGGGAGATCGATGAAGGAACAGTGGAGGGAAGCAAAGGAAACAGACAAGGAACGAAAAGGAAAGAGAAACAGAGAGGAAAGAAAAGGTCTCAACAGCATTTAAAACTGCAAAATATCAAAACGTGATTAGTGAACGAGTTCAACTTTGTGACCTTTGACATGAGAAAGTTGCACACGACTGAAGTCACATATACTTCACCCGAGTCCCAATAACTTTACCAAAGTAATGTTCATCATCATCCACGGTGTCTTCATCGTGTCCTTATTTTACAGGAATCATAAACAGTTTTTGCTGCGTCCAACTGATCCCGACATTACGTACACAACAAATACTCTGAATCTTTAAGCGTCTTGGAGCCGATACTTGACAAATCTGACTTCCAATAACAGTTGTAACTCCTGGCCACAGTAACATACTCTTACTGAACACTACAGCATTTGAAAAACTGCTTGATGTGAACAAACCCCAACTGTCCCTGGTACAGCACATTCAGCCACTCAGCACTTCTTCAAGTATCTAATGCCAGCAGAGCAACACTGAGCGATTGGACGTCCAGAGGCGAGCAGATAAACATGAGTAATGAAGCAGCAGCTTCGGTTCAGCTCCTAAAGTTGCCAGAGAGGAAAAAACCTCCTGGGAAAGATGTTTTAAGCCACAGAAATGACCAGCGAGAAGCAGAAAGTAACAGTGGCTCTAAAATCAAACGTTCTTGGCCCTGAAATGGGCGAGGCTACGCTGTAACTCCCCCCGCCCCCCAACAGTGGACATAAAGAGACGTGGAGGAGAAAATGGAGATGGTGGAGGTCGCACACTCAGACTCACACTCAGCTTTGGCGCAGACGAGGCTGGTCGTCGGGTAGCCGAAGGAGCGCAGGATGGATCCGATGGCCAGGCTCAGGTCCTCGTTGCTCGGGTAGAGCGTCACCGAGGCGAAGCGGAGGTACGGCAGCTTCGGGGTTTCCTCCGGACCGATCTTCACGTGAGGGATCTGAGGGAAGGACGGAGGGAGACGGAAAATTATTAGGAAGGAAATCAAAAGAAAAGAGTCTGCAGCTTCCTTTGGGCATTTGCATCTTCATGTTGGAGATCCAAAGGAAAAGATGGAAAAGAAAGTAAAATTATTCAGAAGGGAAGAAAAGAAAAGAAGGGAAAGGACGAGTGGAGGGGAAAGGAAATTGGAGGAAAAAAGGTTAAGAGAGGAACAAAAATAAAAAAAAAGTAAATTAATGAAATAAAGAACACCAAAAGGAAAAAAGGTTTTTACTGTGTTTGTTTCACATTTTATGTTTTTCTGTTTTTATGCTGCAAAAATAATTTCCTCTGGTGGGACAAAAAACATCTGAACTGAACTGAACTGAAAAAAAGAAGGAAAAGACTGAAAAAGAGAAACAAAAAACAATGAGAAGTGATGAAATCAAGGGAACAAATATTTCTTTTAAAATCATCAAACCGTACAGGCTTTACGGGGGTTCAGATAAGAGAGAGCTTTAATCAGACCCTGACGCTGGCTGATAATCCAGTCTTTGTTCAGGTTCAAAAGGAAAATCTGAAAATGGAGCAAAGCCTTGATCATCAGTGATATTAGGAAAGTGTTTCAAGCAGAAATCAGTTTGTGTTTTTGAGTTTGTGTTCACCTCCACTCAGCTGAAACACCTTCACCAAACCAAAGTTTAACTGACAGTCAAACTCTAATAACCTTTGGTAAGACAAGTTCAATCTGACAATTATACCTACTTTTAGCTACATTTTACATTTACTTACATACAACTATTTCTGTCACTTTCCGTGCGGACAACCAAGTGAAACTTTATGAATGTCGTCCAGGAGAGACTGTCTAAAGAACGTGTCGCCTTCATCGAGCCCAGTTTGAGGCAAAGGGAAGGGTTACCACTTCAAGAGATTCCAACATATTAGGTTCTTTATGAAGGCCAGAGCAAAAGAAAGAAACGTATTAGTAAAAAAATATCAGTTAATTATATTCTCTCACACAACCAGTCTGTGGGACCCCAAACAGTGAGGACGTAAAGCCGATTTCAAGACAACACGAGGGTTAAACTGGTACTGTTACCAGTACTGGTACCTGGAATTCAGTACTGGTTCCCAACCTTTACTCTGTCTATTGGTTTCATACTAAGGTTTCGGACATACTAAAAAAGTATGAGCGGGTACAGCTGAGCGGGTAAACTATTTGGTCAAAAAGGGGCATAAGTAGGTTCTTCTGGAGTGACGAAAACTGTGGAAAAGCATAAGAAAACTGGACTTTGCCCAAAGAGAATTTATTTGTACCTTAAAGAGTCTGAGAGTTTTTCCCATTAATTTCAGTGGAGTTTTAAAGCTGCTCTGTTTCAGTTTAAACTCCACAGGGCAAAGATCCCCTGACTGACAGCGTCTTTATTTAAGCTCAAAAATTTATGACAAATTGAAAAATTAATCACATCAGTGATGAATGAAGAAGCAGGTCAAATGTCTCGTGTGATCCGCCACTCTGTGATTTAACCCCAGTTCACACCTGCAGAGGTTTAAAGCATAAACTGTAATTAGCTCAGCTGGGCTTTACTCTGATCTGCAGAGCTTATGTTAAATCCAAGAAGAGAATCCAATAATATGAGACCTGTCAGGCAAAGGGAGAGGATATCAGGACGGTTAGAGGCTTAGAAGGAGATGGAGATGAACTCGTGTAGATTCAGTCAGGCAGGAAAATGGTTAAACAGAAGTTAAACCCTTTATAAAAGCTGGTTTCAACACCTGCTGCCTGAGACTTTATCTTTCACACCATGGCTTCAGTGTCACTGCAGACAAATCCACTTCAACACATGCAAGCAACACCTTTCCTCCTGGTAATACTATATAATTTTATGACATCAAACACAATTGAAGTCCTCAGTGAGGTACACTGCAAAAATATCATCTTCTTATCAAGTGTTTCTGTCTCTTAAAGCTGCAATTTCATCTTATTTCCAACGTAAATCAACTTTGTATTTTCTAAAATCAGGTTTTGTTTTTCTAACCTCCTTTTTCTCTCGTTTCAACATACAGACACTCGTTTCTAGAAGATTCTTGAGAAGTTGATTTGTGTTTGAAACAGGTTTGTTGTTTTGATATGTTTGAATAAAATAAGATTGTTTGTTCTTTGTACTTTAAGTATTTCAATCACTGCAGCTTTACCCTTCAACTCCTCTTCCTCTCAGAGGGGATAAGACGCTTCTTTCTCTTCTGACTGTATAGATACTTCACAGATTAAATAAAATAATGTGCAGTGGTGCAGCTTGCTTTACTTTGACAGCTAACATTGAATACTCCTCACATATTAATAAACCAAGAATTTAAAACATGTCTGACAGGAACTGTTCTCTGTCTTAAGTGCAATTTCTTGTGTGTGAGTAATACAATCAGTAATAAAAAGAAAAATATATGTGTTTTAGTAATACGCATTTTTTGGTAATACACATAATAGTTGCAGTACTAGTAACATTAATTCTTAGACTTTAATGTAAATTATAGTAATAATTATAGTAATAATAATTATAATACAATAGCACTAATGGGACAAGTATTTGGTGGATGTGACCCGGCTGCATGTTTCGCAGCCAGATGTGACTCACCTCCTTCTCCCCACAGATGTGACTGATGGTGGACCCGGAGGCGGGGCTGGAGGCTGGGCCAATCACAGAGACCACGCCCTTCGGCAGGATCTGACACACTGAGAGAGAAAAAACACAAAACGAAAGGTTTGTTTGAGAGGTTGAACCTTCACGTCCAGCAGCAACACGATCCTTCATGTGAAGTCATGTTAGTGTCGCCTGATGGACGTGTCCAATATTCTCTCTGATTTAGCTCCGTTTTTGGTCTCCACCTCCTCTTGGGGGAAATATCTGGCTCTTTAGCTGCTACATGCTCCACTATGAGGACGGACTGGGAATGAAAACGGCCCTGGACAGGCCCTCCAATAAGAATTAAGATAAGAATTACCCTGACGCAGCTTGTTAACAGTTTTTTTTCTTCTGTTCATCAATATCCATGTCAAACAGACTGATAAAATAAAAGAAAAAAGTTAAAAAATAAATAGATAAAACAGGGTCAGAGGACACTGTTTAACAGTTTAGTGTTTTTTTGTGAGGACGAGATAATTATGTGCTTTTTGTTTTTCATCCTCCAGTATTTCTTAAAAGAACACAGAAACCAGAAGACACACTCCCTCAGCAGGGACTGGAGGTAATGTCAAGTGACATTCAGGAAGTACAAGAGGTCGACCCAGTTTCTTCAGCTTCAAACAAAAGATAAAAAAACAACCTTTCTAATCAGGTTTTTGGATACCGATAAAGAACAGAACCCACAGCTCCAACACTATCAACGAGTTTCACTAATGAAGCTCAATCAGGAAGACCACATCCCTCCTCCCCCGCTTTCTTCTTCATCAGCTGATCTACGGGCGTTCACACTCTCAGATAAACTGATCACATTGCGCCACGATCTCCGTGAGCCAATCACGTCGCTGCTGTCCGACTTTAAACCTGGTTTCCCCTCTGCTGCCGCCAGCTGTCAGTGTTGACGTCATCGCGACCCTCCTCCACCCCGTGTTTGTTTACTCTGCGATGAAGTCTCTCCTGATTGAATTGTACTGTGGTTTGTCTATTTGTCCACACACACCAGGCATCATTTGTACTGTACAGTGTGTGCCAGCTTCCTCTCAGTGTGTGTGTGTGTGTGTGCGCTCGGCTCTGACAGGAAACATTAACTGCCTCTCTCTCCATCGGGAAGTCTCTCTCTCTCTCTCTCTATCTCTCTCTCTCTCTCTCTCTCTCTTCGTGCTGCTGGCGGTTTATAATCGATAAACATCCACAGCAGCTGCTCGTGCAGAACGCTGCGAGCTCTCCGGTCGCGACGACCTCGCCGTTCGCCCTGAATCTGTAACACATCACCACGTCCACCCGTCCTTCTGTCCGTGTGTCGGCCTCCAGCAGCTCTACAGGAAGCGGCTATTTCAACCACATTAACTCAAGCTGGTGAAACGAGTCCAGGATTTAACTTCATCCTGAACAAACTGATCTAATTTCTGGAAGGAGGATCAGAAAAGAGTCCAGGAAGAAACAGAATGAATTTGAAGTGAAATAGAATAGAATAGATGTTCATGAAAACACACAATCCTGTGAGGTTAAACCAGATGTTTAATCTGGTAAATGATGTCTGCCGGCTGAAGTCAGGTGGGAGATATGAATCTTGTTTCATTTATTCCAGTTCCGTCTGCAGCAAAACGAGATGTTAGAGATATTTTTACTGCACAACGTGTCTGTTAAAACGTTCATAATGGCTGCATGTCGGCTTCCTGCAGCACGTGTGTTCTTCTTCTCTTCTACTTGTGTTTTTAAGAGGAAGTTCAAGCAGATCATCAACACGGAGGGACAGTATTATTTACACCTGGGCTTTTACCATGACGAGGCATTAGGAACGTCAGCCTTTGACCCCCTAAATTTGGACACTAACATCTAAGCTTTCTGCTCCTCACATTTTCAAAACAGGCTCCTTACTTTAGCTTGAGGAGAATTATTGATTCTTTTTATTTTGCATCATTGCGTGCTGGTTTCCCAACATCAGGACCGATTTCAGCCTAAATGTATGATAACACATGGAAAAGAGGATTCCTAGGTGTTTCCATCAGTGTGGATCACACAGGACAGACGAAACAAGACGAAACAGAGACGCTTTTTCACTTTTACTTGAGTAAAGAAGTTAGTACTTCTACTTGTACTAGATGTTTTTTTTACACAGTGATCTGTACTTCTACTTGAGTGAGGAATGTGTAGACTATAACAATGTTAGATGCAGTCATTCAGTGACTTAAAGTGTTGTTGATTCACACTAAGAGGTGCTGTTATTGATTACGGCACCTTGAGGTATGTTCCTACCTCTTTGCCTGTTCGCCGTGCAGCTCTGCTGAACATGTGCAGTATTTAAAGTGCAGGCAGAACCATTTGCGTCTGCTGCACTGTTGACCCGCCTCGTTAAATAAAGGTTGATGTTTTATTGCTCTGGTCTGCTTCCTCACACAGTACCTGCACTGAAAATGTTAGAGTAGACGAGGCAGGTGAGGAAGAGGAAGACAAAGGAGAGGACGGTGACTTACTGGTGTCAGTGGTGTCGTACTGGGAGTCCTTCAGCAGCTCGTAGACGTCCACCTCCACCCTCGCCTGGGAGGAGCCCTCCATCAGACTGTTGATGTTCTCCCTCGCCAGAGCCAGCGCCAGGCGCTCGCCTCGACCGCACGCTGACTGATCATCCAAAATGGCCGCTGGAGGGAGAGAGAGCGAAGGGAAAAGGGTGAGAATGTGATGTCCATGTCGGACGAGACAGACGCTTCAGCAACCTGGACTATGAGATCAGAGTTAAAGGTGTTTTTAAGACCCTCAAACCTGAATGTAACCCCTGATCATGGCTTCACCTGACTTCACACGACCGCACGAGGTCGCCTTCGTACACACCGGCTGTTTTAACCACCTTAAAAGATCCACCCCTGTATGAGGACGGCTGCTTCTACATGTGTGAACGCTTGACTTAAACCCTGTTAGTACAAAGCATTTCATTATTTTAACACAAGTAGACCAACCAAATACTACAGAATGCAGTCGTTCCCTCTGTATTATATTAAGTACCTTATTTTATATTCACCATGTTTTCCTTTGTTCTTTCAGACCAGAAAACTGTTTTTGTTGCTGCAGGGTGGAGAAACTTTTCACTGAAGCCACTTCACACCCCCCTCTGCATTAGTATTTCCTGTTTGGCAGAGGACATTTTGCCCTACAGCAATAATACTTTGACAGCCGATGGGCTATTTATACACATCTCCTCATCCCAATGACAGGCTGCTCACATTTGCCCTCCATTCCTCACTAACACGTGCACTGACAACACTTTCAGTGTTTTTAAGGTATTTCTGGACAGAAGATAAGTGTTCAGGATGCAAACACAGCACGTCTGGAGTCTTGTCTGAATTCTGTGGCTTCACCTCAGATCATAGAAAATTAGATATTTAAGTCCTCATCACAAATAAATGAACATATCTCAAGATTAGATGTTACATTACCTTCATCATCTCGCAAATCAGTGAAGATTAAATTAGTTTTCTATATTATTTTATTGTTTCTGTAGTTACATGCACATGAATAAACATGGTTATGATGTTCATTATCCGACATTTATGTACTTTACATTTACCTGACATCTTTATTTTATTTATATATTTATAATAAAGCAGTGTGTAGTTGTGCCCTTGTCATGTTTCAGATGTTTGTGAAGCTGTTCCACCTACAAACACATTCTCCCTTTAACTTCTCGTGCTTCCCTTTCAGTAACAGCTTAAGGAGAAATTCTCCAACATTTCATAAAATAAGCGAAGATTAGAGAACCGTTTGTTTCTTCTTCTTCCCTCTCCCATTAATCGCCTCGCTCGTGTGCTCTCCTGTAACACTGCAGAACACAAGATTACACGTGAGCTCCGGGCGTGAATTCAAAGAGATGGGATCAGAGTGGTGATAATCCAGGATGCAGACTGAGTTCTACTACAGGTGTAAGTGGAGCAAATCTTGATTGGATCCCGGCCAGGTGAAACACGACCTGTGCAGAGCGCGAGGAGAGAGAACATCGCCGGCAGAAATAGATTTGATGCCCGTCCTCAGCTTTAAACAGGAAGCGATTGCAGCAGCTGCAGCGAATAAAAACTACTCGTCAACATTTCTATTTCTTCCTACTACGGTAAAGAAAGAGCACCTGCTGGCTGTGTACAGTAACACCTGCCATGTGTATTTCTGGTGACACCTCCCCGCTGACTCGCCTGCTTTGAATATTGAGCACGCTGAAAAATTGCGAGCGTGCGAGCGGGCAGAAAGCAAACCACGAGGTAGCAGATGGAAACAGCAGTCATGTAGTTCACTATATGGAGATCACACTTTAATACCAGGTGGTGAAAAGAGTCTGAGCACCAAGATGAAGGCAACAGTTCGTTATCTGGTTTAACCACAGAAGAAGAGGGGAGAGAACCAGTTCCAGTCTCAGGACTTGATTACGAGCCTTAAGATGGATTTTCTTTTTTGCTTTACAGTGGCGCTCATCCTTCTTCATTTCCCCGTTCCATCGGACGCTGAGCCGTAATGCCGCACAACAAGACTGAAAATCAAAGCAAATACGATGCTGGGACGCAGTAACGAGCAGAACGTCTGCTGCTGCCGCCGCCGGGGTTTGTTCTGGGTTTCATTTGTGTTTCTTAAATAATTAACGCCTCTCGGGGGTGGACTGGGAGGCGATTCATCGTGTCCTTCCTCGAGAAAAGACAGTTGTGGGTTTTTGCAGTTTAGGAAAATACAAAGAGAGCCAGATGGTTGGTGGAGAGTTATCCGATGCTGTCTGAGTCGCTGTGGTGAGGTGAAACTCCTCAGCAATACAAAGAAGGACCAGACACTGTTCAACTGACGTCGGAGGATCCCAGACCTTGAACGTATCTCAGGTGCCCCACCTCGGGGCGACCCATTCATTATTACTAAATGGTTTTTCCAAATAAGTTTTGGTCTTTGACATCGAAGATGAGCTGCATCCTAGTTCAGGTCCAGGCTGCTGAAACACAGCTCCACACATTTCACTTGCTTTCTTGCAGGCTGAAGGTAGAGGAAACAGCTGCAGCACCAGAAAGGAAACAAAGAACAAAGTAGGAAAATAGTCTAAAAGTTGATTTCAATTCTCTAATTTAGTATTATTATTTAAACGTAACAGAGTAAAAAGTAAAATATTTCCCTTTGAAACCAGGAGGAAAAGAAAAGGTGCTTGTTGGAGCCTAAAACGGAGAGACGGGTAGAGCTCAGAGCGAGCGAGGATGAAGATGAGAGAGGAGATAAAGAGTCTTCTTCAGGAGCCTCAGCAGTGTTCAGACACTATCTGTGTTTACACAATATCTGGTTCTCTGGGTCACTGCGACCACACACACACACACACACACACGCAGTCTTACACACACACACACACACACACGCACGCACGCACACACGCAGTCTCACACACACACGAACACACGAACACACACAAACACACACACAGTCTCACACACACACACACGCAGTCACACACACACACACACACACCGTCACACACACACACACACACTGTAACTCACACACTCACCGTCACACACACACAGTAACACACACACACACACACACACACACACACAGTCACACACACAGGGTCCTAAAAGTTTTCCGAGTGGAGCGGCTCCGTCTCGTCTCGTGGCGGCCATCTTTGTTAGCAGCTCATTAACATTTAACTACGAGGGCCAGAAGGAGCCGACACACACCGGGAGGTCGAGGAGAAGAATCATTATCTTCCATTAAATATGAAGCGCAGGGACTTCCTGAGAGATTCTTTGAGTCTTTTACTGAATTTCTCTTTTATTGGAAGGTGTCAAGTTTGTCTCACTAAGGAATTTTATTATTTATTATTCAGTATGAGAAACATCTCCAGATAATTCTACAACCAAGACAAATTAGGTCAATTATTTCCCCTAATCCAGCTGAATACATATGTACACATATATACTTGTATATATAGAACATGTATATATCTTTTTTTAAACAAATGAATGCGTGGATCATTTTACACGAATCACTTACAGGCTGTGGTGGAGGTTCTTGAGTATTTTCATTTAATGCATGTTTATACTTCCACTCCATTATATTTCAGAGAGAAATGTGTACTGCACTACATTTATTTGACAGCTATAGTAAGTATTTACTTTAAAATTACATAATATAATCAGTTAATTATGATGCATTATTATAGATAAGATACAACTTTATTGATAGTATACAGTACAGAAGAATTTAAGAAGAGCTCCGCCTTCACCAGCTGCAACATTAAAGTGATAAACACATGAATGAATGAAATGGGCCGTCCTGGTTCTGAGTTCTTCTTCCACCACTAACACTAACACGTCCTTAAAATGAAATTATTCTCTTCTCTTGTCCCCATGTGTTGCACTTTGTGATAAACTGTTTTCTTCCTCTCTGTGTTTCCTTCTGCGTCCTGTGAACTACCTCCTGACAGCCTGTTTACCGACTCTGAGCCGTAGAACAAGCTCTGCTCAAATTTAATATCAAATGATGCTGTTTTAACTTCACTTTTCACCCCGGCACTGAGTCGCCTTCCTGCCCGCCGGTGCAGAAACGTCATCTTGTATTTATGTAAAGAGATTGTGCAGCAAGTCGGAGCGCCGCCACTGTGCGTTTTGTTCTGGATTGAACCTGAGACGCGACGATAAAGCTCCTTTTATCGAGGCAGAAAGAGCTCTGCAGACTGATTTTATTTCACCCCTGGAGGGGGTGTAACTTCAGAAAAAACTGACTAACAGGTTTTCTTGTCACTTCCCACCTCTGAGCTTCATGAGTTTGACATTCTTTGATATGAGTGTGGACGTCTGGACTCTGGGGGCCGCAGGTAGGTCGACAGATTCGACAAGGCAAGTCAACACGGAGACTAAAAACAACAAATCGCTCGGTGGGCCCAAGGGGGGGGGGGGGGGGGGGGGTGGATCACAGCTCTGCAATCCTCTGGTGTCCTTTCAGAGGCAAACACGACTCCTCTGCACTCACATCGCCTGGTGGATTCCAGCGCGTGTCCATGTTTTTTAACGGAGATATTGATTTTCTTCTGAGCCACCGTGACAACATAAAGTTAGGTTCAAGTGGAGGCCTGCGATGTGGTGGGAAAAGTGTTCCCTGAAGAGTTCAGCTCTTCTTGCAGGTAAGCTGTCAGGGTGGCAGAGTGCGGGGGTCCAAGACCCAAACTAAGACAGTCCAGGCGGACTGATGCAGTTCAGGATTCAATGGAAAAGCTGCAGGTATGTAGACATATGGAACGATGAGGGCTCAAAACCAGAGAGGCCGTCCACGGGAGGAGGTGGGCGGGGAGGGTCAGAGGACTGGGAAATGGAAAATGGCAATGAGCATAAGTACTACTACAGTAGTCCAAGTATCTCACTTCTGTTCTCCTTGGTTCTTTGTCCCAAGGTTGATTTCATTTGTTTCTCCCTCCATCCACCTGGATTCATGTTGGGGACAGAACAGAGATACTACGACGAGCCGTCGGGGGGTTTGTTAAAACATTGGTGCCTTTCTCAAACGGCAAAATTCAGATTTAATTCGTTCATTTCTCTGAAACCAAACATGAAATTTATATTCAATTTGGGTTTTCCTCCAAAATGAGACATTTGCCTTTTCAAATGAAAACTGACACCTTCACTTACAAAATGACTTATGCCCCAAATTTGAAAAATGTACTTTGAGTTCATTTTTAAAGGATTAATGTTAAAACCGTCCTGCGGTGACAAACTACCTTTTACACACTGGCTCTTCTGAAGTACAGAGATATTTATTGATGAACTTAAACTAATGATTGCTTCAGAATGACTGATAGCACAGGTTGAAATCACTCGTGGAGGTTTTTAGCAGCGGCTGAAGGACACGGATGCTGCTGAATTGTTAAAATCTTTCACTGCAATATTTAAGCACTTGATTTTTAATCCTGCCGGAGGAGAAAGTATCTGCACGCTGATGAAGATTTATTTCAGGCTCGTTTGATTTTCAACACTATAAGTCACCACTTTGCATCAGTACAGAGGGTGGACACAATAACATGAACAGCCGTGCAGTGTGATCTCTGACCACAGCCAGCATGGCTGACGGGCGGCTGGCTGAGGGCACAGAGCCTCTGTTACACATGAGTACACTATCCGGACAGAGGTCCAGAAATTCATACCCGAACCCCAAAAGACCTGAAAATTACCAGAACTGAACCAGACCCATCACTACCCATTATTTTATTTGAAAGCTGGGACACGGACCCGTGCCGACCCGAAATATGTCAGACCAGAAACCAAACCTCAGCTGATTACTAATAACAAGTTAATGTTAATTTACAAGTTTTCAAAACAAAACTTTGTGTCTCACCTAATGTAACGTTAGAGCCGAATCCGTACGGGTCCCAGGTTGGGTCTCGGGTCCCCGGGTTCAGGTGGACCCGTGAAGACGTTTACACCCGGGTACTCATAGTCCACTCAAAATAAGGAAGTGCGGTAAAACGCGATGTCACCGTAAGTGTGTAGCTCAAAGCCCTGTTGGCCTCACAGAGCTGCGAACATGGCTGCGAGTCTCAGTCTGGTATGACCCTGACACCTCCAGACTCTGAACACTCAATGGAAAACTTTTTATATTTGTGTAAATGAACACTTCATCAGTGTTCTAACTTCTTCGTCAAACTTCTGATGGCTGTTTGTTTCTGTTCTGGTGTCAGCTTCTCTGAGCGCTAATTGGCGTTGGACTGGGATTTATTGACCCGTGAGCCGGTGTGGCGGCCCGGCTGGAGACCTGCAACATGAACACAAAGTTGCCCTAATTACAGCCACCGTCTCTGATCCGATCTGGGTCGTTTCTCAGCGCGACATCAATGAATCTGCTCCTTAAACGTATGTGATTGATAATTAGAGCTGAGGCTGTCTTGTTTTCTGACTTGATTGCTGCTCATGTGAAGTGCTGGTTATAATTGCTTTCTTGGAGGATTTGTTTCCATGGATCAGACTGGCGAGGTACGGAAATAATCAAGTGGCCTGAGGACACATCTTGTACAGATGTTGTTCTTATAAATACGATTCAGTAACACGCAGGTTTTCTGTGAGAGTGAAGTTTGTGTGTTTGTACAGGTTTGTAACTATGGTGGGTAGAAAGATTGTTTGGCGCTATGAACTTAATCTTAATATTTGTTTTCTGTTGATTCACTCTGCATGAACTTATCATTAAATTAAAATATCTGAATCTTACAATTTTACTTAGATTCGAAATAAAATATTGATTTGAAGCCACTTAAAAGCTGCATTTCCTCTTGAGTAACAAAATCATTATGCCCCCATTTTCAGCCAGTAAAATCCTTTTTTCCTCTTGAACAACAATTGAAGCCATAGACAGAAACAAATTAGGCGAATGTGCCTTAATCTCTTCAGGTCTCAGTTTGCTTTAAACTAAATGGTAAAAGGATGCTAAACAACTCTTGCAGGATTGTCTCAGAAATAAAGAGCCACTAACAAACTCTGAATGACACCGGAAAGTCAGTCACATCTTAATAAATCTTTAGAAGACAAAAGAAAAACAGCCATTTTCATTTCTGCCATGTGCATTAGCTGCACCGACAGGAAAGGACGGCGGCATGTTCACTTCTCACTCGCTGCAGAGCAGAAAGTCCAGGTTCTCTGGTTCTGACTGACCTGAGGAAGACCATGTGTGGTGGAAATGTTGTGCAGAAGAATGAGGCAGCACAGTATCTCCTGAATGTTCGTGTGCTTCCTGGTGTTTGGTTACCTGCAGTAACAGAAGGTAAATACAGTATCCACCGCAGGAGAAACTGTACCTGCCGGCAGTTTCCCTCTATGACCTGAGTCCTTGAATGACAAAACCACTTTCACGCAGTCTTTTGCATTTCCCAGCTACTGAATCACGAACCTTAAAATTTTGGTTATAGCTGAGTGTGTTGGAGTGGAACTAAATTCGATTTTCCACCACCTGAAGAGAAAAAATGTGGCTGAAAAGGAAACATTCATGCACCTGAACACAGTCAAAAAGCGTTTTTGGCTGAATTTAAATAAACACAGACAGTCTGATGTTCTGCAGCCATTTCTTTCAGCAGTAATAGATTTTATTTTATCTTTGTTGTTTTTACTTTTTCAGTGAGTTAAAATGAGTCAAACCAGCAACCTTCTTGTCAAATGTCTGCTTGAGACAGTGAGTTGGTAAGTTTATCGACCTGTTTTAACAGTATTTGATTGAACGTACGTATATCACTGCCTTGAAAAAAAAAAAAAAAGACTTCAACTTTTTTTTGAGGATAAATAAAATAGTTTACCTAAGTGTAATGTAAATCAGGCTTGTACTGGCCATCGGGCAAACGCGCCCTCCTGTGCTGTGATTGGGTCGTACTCGTAACAACAGTCGCAGTACGCGGCATCAAAACAAACTAAGTGAAAATAAGACAGAGAAAGCAAGAGATAAAAAACAGCAGGTGTTAGAGGTAGCCAAATATAACAAAATTATCACTTGTTTGGCGAGTCAACCTTAATGCAACTGGTTTGTTTCTCTGATGTTTTGTGTGTGTGTGTGTGTGTGGAGCTGTTATTAATGGAAGAGTGAAAGGGGAACCATCACACATCGCCAGGCGACCCGGTTGCCATGGCAGCTTGCATGTAAGTGCACGCCAGTTTTTGGCGAAGTCCCGTGTGATAAAAGCAGCAGGGATTTGAACTCGGGGCCATCAGGGCTGAGATGAACAGGAGAAAACCCTTATCTGCTGCAGCGGGACAGCTGAACTTTTACTTCCAACACTAAGTCTCTGCTTTTATTGGAGTTAATCTTCCTCTGCGGGGCGTGATGAGGACGGTAAGTAAGAGGTGCTGATAGCAGAGCGGCGCTCAGGCGTCGCTGGAGGAATCACGGAGGGAAGTCACAGAGACAACCCCTGATCCAGTTTCTGCCGAGTTTATTTGCACTCACAAATGATCCAACCTGGGACGGAAACATCACGAGGAGGGAAGACGAAGAAGAAACGGAAACGCAGAGCGAACGAGCGAGCGGCGGAGACAAAGGGAAGCCTCGGGGGGGCTCGTAAAAAACACAAACACAGCAAAGAGATAGTGTGAAAGGAATCAAGATGGCAAACGGAGACAGCGGTGGGGGGTGCGAGGAGAAACAAAACGAAGGAAACGCAAGAGGAGAGTGAAACAAAAACGACAAAACATGAGTAACGAGCGAGGAAGGAGCGTTTAAAAATAGGGGCGATGCAGAGGAAGAGTTTTTATCTGTTAACATGTTCGGGGGGGGGGGGGGTTAATACAGAGAGTGTGTGTGTTTATTTATGGAGACAGAAGGATTCTGGGTAAATAATGACACTTCCACACTAAACACATTGTGTTCCATTATCTCAGCATCTGAAAGCCCCATCAGTCCCCAATCAAGTCCCAATCCAGGTCCCAAGTCAAGTCAATGTATTTATTTATATAGCCCAAAATCACAAAGCGGGGCTTCACAAGCTGTACGGCGTGGGACTCCCTGTGTCCTTAACCCCCGATTTGGATCAGGGAAAACTCCCCGAAAAGACTCCTTTAACAGGGAGAAACTGGAAGAAACCTCAGGAGGAGCGTACAGCCGCCCAGCAGGAGGGCCACAGGATCAAATCCAAACTGGGGCACACTTATAGACTTCCCTTCTTTTAACAGGAATAATGCTGATCTAATTTAACTCTTAATTCTTTTGTATGGCAGTTAAAATCAAGTGAAAATAACTTTGGCCACTGCACTGTCAGTCAGAACTGCATCAGAACGCCAAATTAATGCAGGTTTAAGCAACGTTCCTCTATCAAAACTCATAAAAACAGCAACCTGGAGTCTAAAACTCTGAAAGTGTTCAGACAGACTGACACTGTGGGATTCGAACCCATGTCTTGGGGACGGTACTCACCCATCCGGACGGCTGAGAGGGTGTTGGCCTTGCTGAAGGAGCGCGGTGCCATGGTCAGCAGCGGGACGACGACGTAAATCGACAGCAGCAGTGCTGGCAGAGCCGGCATCTTCCACTGCTCCTCATGGAGAATGGTCTGCTGGCTGCCTGTACCGCCACCTGCAGGTCAGGAGGACTCATTACTACATCTACAACATACAGCATCTCCCACATATCACACACTGAGTCTTTGACTTTAACCACCACACACGTTTTACAGGGTCATTAATCAGTTAGTTATGTTTCTCAGCTGCAGCGGGGGGCAGAAACAGAAACCTGATCAGCTGTGAGGAGGTAACGTGAACACATGAGATTAGTACATTCGATTTGTTGGCAAAGACTCCAGCGATGTGCACGGTGAAAACAAGACGATTAATAACAGAGCAACAACCAGGAAACTGTCAGAAAAGAGATGATGAATGAAGGTGACTTAGGTCTCCACTAAGCCACAGTTGTTCACACTTGAAAACAGATGATTGTTTGTATGGTTGTATTTTTGAGTGTAATATGCTTTGTATTTATATATTATGTATTTGTATTTTTAGTGGTGTGACATTGATGCTAAGGGGACAGTTTGTCTCTTCTTGCCCACTCGTGATCACTCATTTTATCAGCCAGGGGTCTAGCTGCTGCCTTTGCTGCCCCCTGGGCCACAGGAGCGTTCATTCACTAAGGAAGATAATATCAGATTAAATCCTAACATTCAGGGCATGGTGTCCAATTCAGTACAGAAATGTGTCCTTAGCACTGAATATCAAAAACATCCGGCGATTCATGATCACGTTTACAGACAACCGTTTGAATCAAGACTTTCAAGAAAATTTTAAACTGTATTTTAGGAAAAAAAAGTTTACATTTCTTTACTATTTCTACTACATTTTAGAATGATATCTAAAAGGGATTGTTTGAATATCTGCACTGATAATTAGATGTATCAGAACTAGTATCGTCACTTTACAGCCTTCACAGACTGATGAGGTCTCTTCTCAGGACTTGTTCAGGCAGGACAGCTGGCCGCTCATCATCATTCTGTGGTGACCTGGTGTGATGGACCCTCAGACACTTTGAAAAGCACAGGTGTTACTAATAACATTAACAATGACCCCGGTCCATTAAGTGTCCCAGTAAGCTACAACAGTGACTACGTTTACATGCATACTATTATTTCTCTATTATTCTGAATATGACAATATTCAGAATTTGAAAGGAGTCATGGAAACAGCTATAGTATTCAGAATTAGGCCTTAATCTGAATGAAGCATTTACTGATTAAGAAATGAGGGATACGCCGGTGTTATTTGGCTGACCACCTGCTGTCCTGAACTGGCTCGCCTCAACGACATGCAGCGGTGAAAAGGCTCTATTCCCACACAGCCAATTAAACTTCCACCTTTTATTAGCCAGTATAAATGAAAACACCTGCGCAGCTGTCATCAACCTGCATTTATGTTTATTTCAGGCCACTTTGTGATCATAAAACAGAGATTGGTTCAAGTCACAGAGTTAACGGGAGGCATTTAGGAGATGCAGTCACATCACTGTTTTATACCAAAGCAGCAAAATAAGTGGCAGCAGTGACAAGCTGGCCAGCGATGTCCTCCCTGCAGAGGCTGATGTGGAGGATTACAGGGCGGCGTCCTGCAGGGTTCAGAGAGACGTGGAGCCACCCCCCACACTTCACTGCACATGTTGAGAAAGATGAGTATGTGACAAATAAATCGTTGGATCTCTCAGAAAAATCTGTGATCAACAGTTTTGTTGTTTGCCGACTAAAAGAGGACAAGAAGAAGAAGAGATGCAGCAGTTTTTCTCTTGTTCAGGTGTTTCAGCGTGGATAAAGACCTGTAAAGGCCAGCAAAAACACAGTTTTCAAAAGTGTTTTTCAGTTTTGGAGCTGGCTTGGTGTGGATGTAGTCTGAGAGAAAACAAGAGAGACACAGAGAGAGAGAGAACATAAGCCTGAGAAGATTAGAAAAAAGGCAAAAGGAGAAACATACCCAAAATGTGAAAGAGGAGAGAGAACAGGGATGCAGGAAAGGGAGAAAGTGAGACGGATAGAGGGAGGAAGAGAAAGCTTGAAAGAAAATATTAGAGAACAAAAGTGTGAGAGATCAAGAGACTATCACATGTTGCAGAGAGAGAGAGATTTAAAATGGCTGAGCGAGGGAGCATGACGAAACCAGTCCAAATCCTCAAAGTAGATTAGAGCGACTGGAGCGAGATTTTCATTAGCAGATGTGTGTGTGTGTGTGTGTGTGTATGTGTACACGTGTGTGTGTGTGTGTGTGTGTGTGTGTGTGTGTACGTGTGTGTGTGTGTGTGTGTGTTTTGCATGTTTGCAGTGAAGTTTTCAGAGCCTCGACAAACACTTAACACTGTTCAATCCCAGGATGCATCTGTTTCATCTTCTCGTCTCTGCTGGACAGTTGAGTTATGTTCCTCTCACCCCCCCCCACCGCCCGACCACAACACGTTCCTGATTTGTTTAACCCGCCCCTCGCTAAGTGTTTATCGCCGCCCCGCCAATGAGGCGTCCCGCATGAATTTAAATGAGATTCCCAAATGGAATTTAAATTGGCTCGAGTCGATCGGGACGAGCTCGGTGGCAGAGAGCGAGAGATGAAGAGTGAAAGATAAAAGCGTCCGATGGAAGAGGAGGAGGGGGAGGGCGAGGGTGGTGGTGGTGATGATGATGATGATAATGATGATGATGATGATGTAACTGTTTCTAAGCTAAATGAAGTGATTATAATCTGCCGTGTTGATGAATGTTTCCAAGCTGAATGCTTTGTATGAATGTGCAGACTGATTGTTCTAAGCAGCACTGTGAATCGTATTTAATAATTCCATCATATGGAGCCAAAGACTGACAGTTTTCCTGAGACAACACCAACACTAGCTGAAGCACCAGATGTGTTCAGTTAGTGTTGATGTTGTACTGGACCGCATTATATTCAGAGGTGTTTCTTATATTCTTTCTTTAAATGGGAAGGACGAAGAATCGGAATCCTTCATGTCTACTAGAGCCTACATGTCATTGAATTTATTTATCTGGAGTTTAGTTATCAGTGTGATCAGTGTGTGTATGTATATATATATATATATATCAGTGTTCAACAACTTTGTGCCCAATGCTAATGAGTTAGAGGCCCTACGGTAAAAGACTAATGTGGGACGGAGCTCTGGGGCTAAATGTAGTAAAGAGGCAGTATACCACACGGGCACAGATGTCCTGATCAGCGAGTCCCCAGATTGACTCCTTCTCCCTTTCTTTACCCACATTTCCTGTCTCCCTACACTGTCCCTGTCAAACAAAGACATGACATGCCTAAAAATAATAATAATAATAAAAAACAGAAGACAAAAAGTCTGTTTTTTTAATTCATTTTTCAACCTTCAACTTTCAAAAGTTCCTTCTCAGCCTCCCAAGTTTGCAAACTGGTTAATCTCCACATATAAAATAGAAATTTGACATTTTTGATTTTTTTGATTTTTTCTTTGAGGATTCCTGAGCAGATGTACCTGCAAAATGAACCTGCAAAACAACCTGCTTTTTTGCCAGCAATCATGCCAACAAAGTGAGTGAATTACACTGCGAAAGAGAAAGAGACGGTGAGATGGAAACACGGCATCACACTGGAAGTGGCGGAGAGAGATACAAGAAGGAGGAAACAGCCGAGCGAAGGGAGGAGAGAATATGAAGGCAACAATCTGAGTGACAGAAAACTGGGCAGAAAGCGACGTGATGGTGAGCGGAGACAGGAAATGAGGAATGGCTGCAGGCAGAAATAAACAAATGATGATAACAATTAATTAGGGCCTTTCCTGCAGGAAGTGCTATCATGTCAGCTAACAAACAGAGCCGGCGGGACCCTGCTGATACCAACCACCGCCGCAGTTCACCGCGGCGGCTCCGAGGCTAATCACAGCCTCAACTCTATTAACCGCCTTCAATCCCTGCTCATTTCACATTGGAGGCATTTAGCTGACACTCATTCGCGGCGACTTACAGCGAGTGCAGCCGAGCAGGAGGCTTTAAAGTCCCGGCTCATCGGCTTTACAAGGGAAGGCGGCGGGGGTCGGAGCGCCGGCGACAGCAGACCAAACAAACGGTCCTGAGGACATTTGAGGCCGATGTTTGTGGATGATGAAGGGAGTCGGGGTGGGGTTTGTTTGTGCAGAAGCACAACAACAGAGCAGCTCCCGCAGTAACAGATGCTTTGGAACAACATGGACTGCAGAGATCGGGAATGTGATCAAGTCTCAATTTCACACACTCAGTTAAAGGGCGAGTTTACCCAAATTACACTAACCTATTTAGCCATGAGGACAATTTCTGACTTTTATTTTGAGACCTGTTAGACGTCTGTTACCATGCCAATACAGAGGAAATGAGTCAGAGGCAGCGTCTCAGCATCACTGCAGCCGCTGGAGCGCTTTGTCACTTCACGTTAACATATGTTGTTATTGTGCTGTGCTGAAGGAACTGAAGCTGGACATCCTGATACCACTTAACCAGACATGTAGTGGTCAACTCTCGTCGTGCAGAATAAGGCTGCAGAGAACAATTCTCATGCACTCTGAGGTGTTGCTCGTATTCGCGTAGTTAAACACTCCAGCTAACTGGCCATTCACATCAGAAACCATAACTAGGCACAGCAGACCTGTCAAGCTTCTGATCTCTACACATGTTGAGGTTCTGCGCATGGAGGAACAGTGTGTTTAACTTTAAAGGTAAAAACACTGTTTGAAAATACAATAAATTATTCAGGCTAAGCAGCCAAACAGGGTCATGTTAGAATAAAACAACAGATCTCACATCTTTCCTAATGATACCAAGACTAACTGGCTCTGCACGGCAATACAACAACAACGATCTGTGAGGAGGTCATGTGACCCGACGCAGACATCAGATTAAAAAGACGATTTTCGGCGCAAAGTTACATTCGTCACAAATAATCACTAAACCTGCTGGTTTTTACTTTGTCGGTTGGAATGTAAAACATTTATATTTTATTGATGATATAAAGCGGAATGAGTGAAGTGTAACAGGTCTGTGTGAAACAGTGAAGTGACTGGATGAAGAAATACTGTATCAACACGTTATGAACACATAATAAAACACACGCTCGGACCAGTCGCCATGACTACCACAGCAGTCACATGAGCAGCTGATCCCAGATCTGTGCAGGAGAACCGATCTCATCACCAGAGAATGTTTGTCAGACTTTCAGACTGAACTCCAGGGCAGCACTACAACACTGCAGGGTTTAGTAAATAATAAGAACCCTGACATAAACCTGGGACGTGTGCAGGAGTCGTCCTTCCTCCACAGCCTGCCGTTACACTGCAGCACATATTCATCACACACTTTGTGTTTTGGCTCTCACTGCTTCCAGTCAACAGAAATCCCTCAAGAAGAACAGCTTTAGAGGTTTAGCTCAGCGGGACAAAAGGATCTCCAGCATTTTAAACTGAGCCGAAGCCGCTTTGGTCAACATGAATACACTTTTCAACACAAAAGGTTAGAAAACACGCCTTTTAATCTTCAAAAAGCCAAACTCGCCCTCCCCCTCCGTCTGCCGCTCCACCATCACAGTGGTGCTTTAAAGGTTATATATCGTAAATTTGACTTTGCTGCTTCATGCCTGACCTGCGGTTAGCTCATCTCATTCAGCCAAACATCAGAGCTGGCTGTGAGCTTTCTGATGTGACGGATGACATCTCCCACACCTCTTTTCAGATGCAATAAAAGGAGGAAAAAAAGCCTCCAACCCAACAAAAGAGGAGCGCTCCGGATAAGGCACTTTGTCTATCGGGTAATGGCCCTTAATGCTCACCTAAATATAGGATATTAGCTTTCTCTCCCTTCAGGGGATAAGGAGATTTTGTTTTGCAGCGGCGGCATCGTGAAGCACAGTGTTGCTGACTCAAACCACTATAATGACATGGTAATCCCCTCATTTAGCCGCTGACACACGACACATTTCCTCCTCCAAAAACAGTTGGGGGAGGAGAAGGAGGGCGGTTCGATTCCTGCACATAAAGTTAGAAAAGAAATCAAATTAAAGATCCTGGCGCCCCGTGGCACAGGCGGCGACAGGAAACAGCACGGCGCCAAACAACAGTGTCAGAGTGAAGAAAAGGGATTTCTCACAGCAAAGGAACATTTGTTTTTACTGTTTGATGGGATCGTGCTACAGTTCAAAGTCTGTCTCCGAGTTCATCTCAGTGTGTTTTCTTGTATCAACTAAGGTAACTACCATTTTTTAACAAGTAAAGGGGGCACAGTGTCAACTCTTATGTAATAAGAAGAGTCCTTAAGAGGTTCACAAAAGACACAGTAGAAGAAGAAGAAATAGACAGACAGGACAATATGAACATTTAAAGGCAGCACATTAAAGTTTAAAGTTCTTATTTTAATGACGGGAAAGGTTTTAACAAAGTATGTGCAGTAGTTGAAAGAAAAAAAAGGTAAAAATGTTAAAAAATGTCTTCAACAACACTACAAATCCTTTGAAAACTTCCCAACAATCAAACTTCTCAGTGCTTCCCTGGCACAAGGCCGAACTTTCTAACTTATTTCAATGAAATGGAATTTCAAGTTAATCATTTTTTGCCGTATGCTGCTAACTGATAACGAAAACAACATAACCCAACATCAACCTTCCTCCTGCAAAGGTGATCTCAGTGTACTCATGTATTAAGATCTGGCTTCTCTGAGGCCGTTTTATTTTGGGTTTCTTACTTTAAGTAAAAAAAAAAAAGTATCTCCTCCATCGATCCCTGCTGATCCTCTGCATCTGCACCTTTTTGCTGTTTCTCTGATCCACAGTCTGCTTCTGTAGTCCTTTTGTAAACATATAAGACTGATAACCAACGCCCCTCCACGGCAACCATCGACGGAACAAAAAATATCAATAATAAGTCACGTTTGGTGTCAGAAAACCCAGAAACAAACCTCAGTCCACCTCGTTCAGGTCAACAGATCCAGAACGCTTTCTGGTTTCAAAGGTTTGTATTCTAATAATTTCAGATGAGCCTCTCCTGAATTCTGAACTCCTGGGGTTTCGGATATTCAACACATCTGTTTATCTGCGGTCAGTAAAAGCCTGTTCGAGGGTTGACCCTGTCACTGCAGCAACATCGTCTGTCCTGCTGTGAAGTGTCCTTGATTCAGTCGCTGACAGACCAGAATCAATAGTGGCTTGTTACGCCTGGAGGAATGTTTAGCATCAGGCTATTTCCAATTCTAACTACATAACAGTTCATATACGTATAGATTCTAATTTCACACAAGTGTTCAGGACACGCAGTTGTTTTCCATCAAATCTTTTGGCAATTTTGACATTTTTCTTTGCCTGGAAAGCTATGTTGAAGAATTCTGGGATTTCCAGGATGCACAAATATTAAGATGATTAGAACTTTCCTCTGCACGGCCTGCTGTAAAAACGTGTGTAATTATGTACAAGACTTGTCTAAACATCTCCACCAAAGTGTAACAGCAGCACATTTATTCAGACCTGCGGAAAGAATGAAATCTAATCTAATCCTGATGATCCTGCTGAACTGTGAGCCAGACTACAACGTATGTAATTAGTCATTTAGACTCACATTTGCATTGCATTACCTCAGCATGCCTCCATATGTTCACAGTTCGTTCACACTGATGAATAAAACAAGACCAAGCACAGAATTGGCTGGGAGGTTGTATGCAGATGTCCCCCGATCTGAGTCATCATTGGCTGAGTTTTTTGACGTCTGCACAGCTGCCGAGGAGCTGAAGGTGCAGGGATGAGTGAAGGAATCCAAGAATATATGAGGGAATACTGGAAAGAAAGGAGTAAGAGAAAAAAGTAAAGAGCAGATGGTGGTTGATGGGAAGAACAATGAAGAGCGCTGTTTCCTGCTGTGTGATGGTGTTTCTCCTTTCTCTGGGAGAAAAAACAAAACGTTATCTAAAGCTCATCGTTCAGTGGCGGAGGAGCGGCAGAGGAATCTGTCTTGGTGGCAGCGGCGTTGAGACACTTATCGACAACCTTAAGAGTTTCATGGCACATTATTCATCAGATAATTTAAAAACAGCAGTGGGAGGTATCGACAGAGGAGACGAGGAAAACAACAAGTGAAGAATTGGGAAAGATCTTCTGAGATATTAAACCGAAAGCTTCACTAACAGCACTTTGTTATTCTCTCTTTCTCACAACAATTTAACTCGTCGTTCCTGGCGGCTTTTTAGTCATTGTGAAATACAGAATACGGCCTGTAATACACATGGACACACAGCAGGGGTGCGCCGGAGGGTTTAAAGGGAGGCAAGGATGCTGCAGGAGGTGAATTTAAGTCTCAGAGTCATAACTCATATGGATAGCATTATTTCTGATGTCCACCAAGAATAAGATTCCCATAAATCCACTTAAAAATCACACAAATATGATCAAACATAATAGGGCATATTGGAAATAAAGGCCTAATAATAGCCTGTTTAAAGTAAAGGTGGTCTCTTTTTACGGTTAATAGTAAAAGTCCCATAATAAGCATCCTGTCTATAAGTTAATCCTTTATTATTTATTGATCCCCAAAGAGGAAATTTGGGTAAGTACTTGAGAGCAAAAAAAAAAAAACAATCTTAAATGTCAAGGGCAATCGCTTCAATTCAGCAGGAGGAAAATGCTGACTTCACATTTGTTCTCAGTGTTTTTGTGCACATTCAAACAGCACAGTGTGTCGTCACATTAAACCTGTCCAACATCACACCCACTGATCTGCCGCTGACACACCGAGGAGATGCTGAAAAACCGCCCGAATCACTTCAAATGTCAAGTGGAATGAACCTGATAAACCTGCTGACATTTATCTCAGCGCAGCGGACTCCAACTCTCAGCACAAACACAGCAGGACGCGGTCCAAACAGGCTCCGTCTCACGTGTCCCCGTATAACCGCAACCGTGTCAGGGTCCTCAAAGAACCGCTCGCATGTTAATACAGAGATGGATTCCAGGTGGTGTAAATTATGTGGGAGAGAGGCTGTCGGTATAAAAGAGTGTCAGGTAATTTCAGTAGAAGCAGAAGCGCCGTGTGAGGGAGAAATATATTCCCGAGGAAACAGGACAGTCAGGATGGAGATGATGGATGGATGCTGAAAGAATGGAGGGATGAATGAAGGAGACAGAGAGAGAGAGAGGAGAGACAGAGGGAATGTCAGGTGTTTCATTTGAGCCTTGTCTGATCTGCCAACAGGTTTGGGCACAAAAACTAATGGTTTTTATCCAAGAAGCATGTTTTGTTATATTTGTTGAAATTCTCTTTCCATCCTGACAGGAATGAATAACTAAAATGTTCTGACAGAAAAAAGAAAGGAGTCCGGTGTGGCCGGCCTGTAAGAACAACATCAAGACTCTGCTTGTTATGGCGTCACCATCCCATCAAACAGAAATATTTGAAATGTCACATTTCCAAAAACATCCAGCCAACAGATTTGGTATCTTTGGAAACTTTGAGATCTCCTCTAAAATGTAAGATTTTATGTGGTATTTATCAAAATTTTACAGATAGAGTATGAAGAAAAACACTGAGGAGGCACTGAAACAAAAGGATGAGGACAGAGGGATGGAGGAAGGGATGGATGAGTGGATGAGTGGAGGGCAGCTGCAGCAGTGTGAAGGTGACAGATTGACCCCTGGGTCTCCTCTGCACCCGGGAGAGTCGGACCGCCAGGGTGAACGCTCCGGAGGCGAGCCAACGGGGAAAACAACAAACTCCACTGTCAGCAATTATAGAGGAAGAGGAGGAGGAGGAAGGGGGATGGACAAAAGACAGAGAGAGAGAGGTGGGGTGAATTTAGTGTCAATTAGAGAGTGAGGGGAGAGAGATGTGCGGAGGTGTGGATGGATTTATTGTCAGAAAGAGAGGAAGGGGAGGAGAGGACACGAGTGTGGAAGAGAGAGGAAGCTGAGGAGAGGAGGAAACACGAGAGGAGAGGAGGAAACACGAGAGGAGAGGAGGAAACACAAGAGGAGGAACAAGAACGGAGAGTAGAAATGGATGAATTTACTATAAGAGAGGAAAAGAAGCGAAGAAAGGAAAATGAATTAATCAATGAAATTAAAAGTTTTTCCATTTAATTTTATGTTACAGTAGCCACAGAGCCGATATTAACACACGACTGAGCGTAAAATGTAATAACACGACATGAGTTTCAAACCCAAAAAACAACTGAACAAAAGCCAAAAGTCTTAATGGATAATTCTGTTTTACAGGGTCTGATCGACTTGCTGCTTGACACGCTCCCAGAGTTCAGCAATGAAAGTACCCAAAAAACCTAAAACATTATGACCCATTTCGTAACAAATTGTGATTTCCCTCTAACCACCACAGAACCAGAACCTGGATTCAGCTGCACCAGAGGTTTGTAAATCCAAACTGGGCCTAGTTATAATGTACCTGTTTCACCACAGAACTCACTGTTACCGAGAGATTAGTTACTGAACATTTACAGCTGACGAGTATCCGTCCTCCCACATACTGTAGGTTTACGTACAAGTGACAGCCCCCTCTAGTGGCCGTAGTGATGATGACAGGACGTCATCAACATTACCACAAGACAAAGGAAGTCGTTCTGCTGAGAGACGCGGCAGATCTTCGAGGCCGTGAACAAACAACCCATTTCCTCATTTAACCCGCAGGACTTGTTTTGAAAATAGCTACCCCCACTGGGAAATACCAACACTATGCACCACAAGGCAGCAGGACCCTAATGGGAGATTTTGTTGAGTCAGAATATGGCCTGTATATAGGAATTGATATTCCTTGCAGTGCGTGTCCCGCTTTATTGAAGCTGGGCTGCAGACGAGTTGTTGCACTGGTAACCCAAATAGCAACTTCTGCCTCTTTACCCATTACACAGACATCAAAAAATGAATAGTACAAGCTGTTGCAAACAATACAAAGTTCGGAAAGTCGTATCAGAATCACTGAGCTCTGTCCAGGGAGACTGAGACTGAGTTTGTCCAGGTTATCCAAACCACTTTATACTTACTGTAGAGAAATATAATACTGTCTGACTTCCTGTCTGTCGCTGTTAGCTCCAAGCCCATTAGTTCCTACTGAAGACCTTATAAAGACCTATGATCTTTATACAGTTTTTACCTTTAAAAAGGCTCAGTCATTTCTTGAAACAGCTATAAAACAACCTTTTTTAAATTAACCACTCAGTATAGATTCCTTTAGATTCATTATTGTTCATGAATCTCATCAGATGACAGCTCTTACCTAGTGTTATTTTTACAGCAGCGTAACAAAGAGCAGAGACTCATTTATGAATGGATTTCACTTCGGAATTCAATTCTTACATAATTCTGTCTTGATCAACGAGAGAGAAAAAATAAAAATACTCAGACAAGCAAATCCCGGCTCTCTGGTTTCATTATGTGGAGAGCACATGCTCCAATGTCAAAGACTGACCTTCACTGAACAATATAAAGAGAGGCTGATGCAAAGAGAGGGAGGGAGGACAGCAAAGACAATAGAGAAAGCGAGAGAAACGAGAACTAGAGTGATAGACTAAAGGGAAAAGAGAGACTTTGGGCAGAGTCGTGTCGATGAAGCGAGCGATCCGGCGAAGATATGACTTCATCCTCTTGATACAAACAACAGAAAATGTTAAAAAGGAGCTCAAAGAGACTGAGCTCTGAACAAAGCCTGAATTATCACCACAACATGTGTTCACGGTTTAGTCTCTGAAGAAGGAGGGGAAAAAGCGTGTATTGTTTCAAAAATCATAATGAGAAGGCTTTTTATCTTTAATAACTGCAGATCTGAGATGAGATACAAACAAAAACAAAAGAAGGGAAGTTTGCTCTAAAAAATCTGCTTTTAATCATCTGCACACAATTCTATGGTGTGAAGTTCCACAATCAATATATATTTTTCTATTAATAATTGATCTAACTACTCCTCAGTGTAAAGGAGCTGCTCACAGGAAATGATCACCAACTCTGCAGCTTCAGGAGCTCTTTAGCCTCTTTTAGATTTTGTGCTTTGCGACACAGTTTGAGACGAGCTGGTGAAGAAAGTGGAGCGTTTAGCAGCTAAAGAGCCCGATGTGTTTCTCAGGAGTTGGTGGAGACCAAAAGCAGAGCTATAAGGAAAGTGAACATTGGCCTTAGATTCCTCCGGTGGACACAAACGTGTTCACATATCAGCCAGGCACTCACTGATCAGTGCCAACACGAGGCTGACATTTGTGGTGTTTGAAAAAATGTCCAGCAAACTATCGGATGGATTGCCATGAAATTTGGTTTAGACATCCATGTTCCCCTCAGGATTAAAGGGAATAACTTTTGATTTTAGCCATAACTGCACCAACACAACTAAAACTAACTAACTCGATATCCTTAAACAACATGACAACAGCTTTGTGTCAAATGAAATCTGCTCACATGAACATAACGTCTGACAGAGTAATACAGTGAAAGAGGGACATTCAGCCTGATCATCAGGCTGGTACAGTACTTGGATGAATAAACTTGGTAACTTTCCATCACTGCAGCAGAGAGAGAGGCTGGCTGAGGACAGAAAAGAATGAAAAAGAGAGATCAGAGCGCTAGAAGAAACAGAAATAAAATACAGAGCACAGACGGACGGAGGATGAAGAGGAGGATGAGAGGAAGAATAAGAGCGGAGTGATGAACAGAAGGTTTGTCTCCTGTGGGATCGTTCACGCCTACAGCAGTGTGAGGTTCAGCCTCCTCGGTGACATCGGCTCCTCTACAGGCCAAACCAACGGAGAGGAGGAGTGACCCTCGAGGAGATGAAACACTGCGGAGGAGAGGATGCCGTCACAATACGCTCACTTTCAGACTTGTTGGTTCAGATGTTAAAATGTGAGGATTTCCTGCTTTTCACATATTTATTATCTGCGGAGTACTTTGAATTTTGAGGCTCTTGGTGAAGAAAAATTAGCAATTTGAAGTGACTTTGGGTTCTCATTACTTCTAATAGTGATTTTAATATTATGCCTATGGAGGGGGAAAGATTGGGATTATGGATGGTAAACTATGGTTAAAGCATAGTCACGCAGCTATATGTTGCTCGATAACTGCTGGATGTGGAAATAAGCAGCTGTTTGTTAATACGTTCACCATATGAACTAAGAAGGAGATGATACACTAATTCATGCACACTGAACATCTGCACCGGAGGTCAGTTGTTAGTTGTGGAATCGTCCAGTATTAATGTGAGTCCTGGGAATACTGGGCTGGATAAATGCATATAAATGTTATGTATATTTCATATATTTCACGTATAAAATGTGATACTAATATTTTCACGACTGCTCTCCCAAGCATCACTGATTGTTGTTGTCATGTGACCACACCCAACAGTGATGTCACGGTGGACTGCCACACCCTGAGGTACACTTCTACATCACAGCCTTTGCACTGTACTTAAACTACTGGAGGGTAAACTAAATATTTCATTTGATGCTTCATTTGGTGGATAAAATCATATATTTTAACTAGATTTAGTAAGTTACTAGTGTTGTAATCCCTAATAATGATTTGGCAAATACATTTAAAACTTCAGTCATTTAAATTTATATTTCATAACTTAAATGAAAATGTACTTAATTATTTGGCATTGCTTTTAAATGTTTAACTCAAACAATGAACGACTCCAGCTCATTCAAGCCTCCATATTTAAGCTATTCAGTATACAAATTGGAAAGGCCGGCTTTTGATTTCAGTTGTTTGAGGTCTGTGTGACAGAATTTCTTAATACACTGACTCTTCTGGTTTTAACTGCGCATAAAAGTGATTCTTATCAAATGGAAAATGAGTTCTCTGATGCTGCTTGATCAGCTAGTGTACCATATGAAACACACTCAGATTAAAAACAACTACAACATATGCTTTGCTTCCATCAGTGCAGCCAACGAGGCTTTTATTCCAGCAGGAATCCAGATGATTTGACTGCCAAGATGCTCGCTGCTGACTGGATGTAACGGCAAGCTGCTTTTATTTGTTTCAGATGGTGTTTGGACTGAAACTCAATACAAAGCATATTGATGAGAGAAGATTCTGTGTCGAACTGTTTAGGCTTTGACATTATTTCTTTGGAAGCTTTTTGATTTGGAAATGTAATTTGGATTACCAACTCTAACAGGCAGAATAATTTGTCTTCAAAATGAGATGTTCTCTGTTAAAAAGAAGCTCAACTTAATCATACAAATGTGACAAAGGTCAAAACAATTCTAGTTCAGTGTTGAGAGTTCACAGAGAGCTTCACCCCTACGCCTACAGAATCCTGCTGGGTTCAATTGACTACAGTGAACTACAACATGTAAAATACTACTCCAATAATATTAAAACAAGCTTGCCACAGTTTACAGATCTCTTGACAGCAGCCATGTGGAAATCAGGTCACTGAACAGCTCAAACTGTAAAACAGCAGAGCAAATTTTAGCCCCGGCAGAAATCCGTCCGATCATCAGATAGCCAGATGGATCATCAGTCGGCCAATTACTCAGGCGTCATGATCCCCCTCAAACTGACCGCGAAATGGCAGCTGATCTTGCAGAAATTCCGTCCAATTCTAAAATTAGTCAGGAGAAACCTATTTAAGAGGTTAGGATTATAGTCATCTCCTCCAAGTCTGAGGCCAAGTGTGCATTCCAGCTGGGGGCTCAACCTTAAAAATACAAACAAGTTCAAAAGTAGGCTTATATTTTATTAAAATATCACTGCTGAAGGTACTGGGCTTAGGCCGTCCTCAGGGGAGCATGGCCATGGTACTCTTCTAGAAGATGGTGGACTGGTTCCTTCAGGTTTGGAGTGAGTTACTGGCCCAAGTGAAGGAGTTCAGGTATCTACAACGTTCTCTACATCACACGACTAATAACACGGTGAAGCCAAAATGACAACGACACAAAACAACCACAAACGACACGTTGACTTGTCACTGTTGTCAAACCTGAGCGTGGAGGCGAATCTTTTAATTTACCAGTCTATCTGCTTTCCAACCATCATCTAAGGTCTTGGTAGTATCCGAAAGAATGAGATCGTAGCTACAAACAGTTAAAACCAAACATCTGGAAGGAGATTGGCGTGGAGCTGCTGCCTCCTGGACGCCTCACTTTAAAGGTTTCCCTCCCAAACGGGAAGAGACCCCAGTCCCAGTTCATGCTCAAAACAAACTGGAGGGATTATATATCCCATGTGGCCTCCTTGTGATCCTCCAGGAGAAACTGGACGAGAAGCAGGTCTGGACTACCTATGACCTGGACTCGGATAAGTGGCAGGAAGCGGACGGATGAATGGCTCATTTCCTCCACATCTTCGCTGCAGCACATTGTGGCAGATTTTATTCCAGACTCGCTGAAGCATTTAAATGCTGATTGTGTCCTGGCAGATTCATTAGCTGTCTCATAAATATTGATCTACTGTCTATTAAGAATTTATAAATTCCTAAATAAATATTGAATTAATGTAAGGTTAAACAAGACACCATATCAGCATGCATCATCTTCTCTCCATCCATCCCTCCCCCCGTCTCCCTCTCCCTTGCAGAAGTGTCATCCCTCCTTTTGCCTTTTTAACCTAGAAATGATGAAGTGATTGACAGTTTGCCTTTGTTTGCCCTCCGGCCCGTCTGACCTCGGCTGGCCTGTCACCCGGACGAGACCCGGAGTCGGAAAAAAAAGGCCAACGGGCCACGATGAGCGTTAATCAGACTGCTGCTAAAATTAAAACATGACTCCCTCCTCAGCCGCTGACTGGATCCTCCCCGTCTCTCTGGGAGGTGTTCAACGCCAGCAGGAAGCCCACCGGCCCGAACCTTTCCTTCCCGTCTGTCACTGTCGCTCTCCGTCACCGTCTGAGCGTCTGTTTATCTGCCTATGAGCTTGTTTGTTTCCCTCTTCATTCTCCCTCTATTGATCTGACCTGGCTCTCAGTTTGTCTCTTCCCTCCTTCCTCCTCCTTCTGCTCATATTAATGGTTAAAGCTGCGTGAGGAAAAGGTTTCCTCAGTGTCGAACCTGGAGGTAACTGCCTGAACTTTGAAGACTTGAACACGCAGGGAAACATTGGCGTGACGGTGCACCAGAGCCTCCACTCTGCTGTCAGGAAGCTGTAGCCCTCTGCGCCTCCTCGTCCTCCTCCTCCTCCTCCTGCACTGCTTTGTTTCCGTGGCAACACATCCTCGACACTCGCTGTGTGGATGTGACTGGCGGCCGACACCGAGGGACGTGCAGGGCTCTCCGGTTTGTTAACGAACTGGAGCCATGACTCGAATTTTTATCTGGGTGAGAAGTTCCCCAGACTTTAACAGACTGAACGCAGTTCTGCAGTGTTTTCCCGTGAAGCTTTCTAAAGACGGAAATCAGACGAGCTTTTCTCTGGATGTAACATTTACATTTGACTGAAAGCCAGTAAAGTTTTTGGGCAAACACAATGAATCAACATGTAAGTCGGTGGTGTTGTGAAACCGTGGGGCGAGGCCCTGATGTGGGAATGTAAAGGCACTGCTAAAGAGGAGAGCATGCATGACCAGGGTAAGAAATGCAGAGGGGAACAAAAGTGGAATACTATCAAAGATATCAAGATTCAGCTTGGCAAGATTCATCCACGCGATAGGATGACATGTAAAGTACGAGACAAATTGATTTTTTAAACAGGTACAGTAAGAAAGCAGTTAATGTTCATCAAGCAAACACGTCACTCAAATCAAAGAAGAAGAAGAAGTGTTGGGCAGCAGCTCAACACTTCACGCAGCTGCTTTTCAAGGTAAAATCCTCCTCGTTTAATTCAGCCACTGGCTGTAGCTTTGCTCGGGGTACTTTCATTTTTACCAAGGTTAGAAGTTCTGGATTTGGACCTTCTTCACCGCTTTCTGTGCCAACAGATTTATTTTACACAAAGGAAACTGCAGTGCTTTTGCAGCAAAATGTTCTCTGCATTTTAGAAACTACATTAATCTTTCAGGAATCAGTGTGTTCAGTAGCTCTGTCAGAAGGATTAACTAGAAAGAACTGGTGTTCAACATTTATAACTGCTTACTTTCAAACACTGAGAGGGAACTGTGTCTTTATTGTGCCATCATAGGGTCTGGTTTTTGAGTTTTGCGTCAATAAATAACTTACTAAGAATGTAAATATCTCATACAGCAGGTTTCTATGTAAATATGGGATATATGAAACTTCCTGAAGGTGTTTGAGCTATACTGGTGATGTGAAGAGTCTTTTGAGGATTTGAAATCTGGCAATTTATAGTTAATAATTAGTGATTTAAATAAACACTATAATGTTATTTAGAGTTTTTCTGTGGGTAGTTGAAGTTTTTCTGCATTTTGGAAATCCTGAAAAGACTACAAAGATGGCGGATGCACTACAACTGCTTGAGGAAAGTCATTGGCTGCACAGTGAAATGTCAGCAGAGGTCATAAAGGTCACATTTAGAACAATAAGACCGGAAATGTTGGCCAGCGTGGCTTTAAAATCCTGCTGCTGGATCACGAAAACGAACACCTTCGTCCTCTGCCTCCTTCCTGTATTTCATTCCCTGTCTAGTTAACTCGGCTGAGGGGGGGATATTAAGATGGATGGACGAGGCGGAAAGAAAGCAGCGGATACACGGAGGAGAGAAAAAAACAGCAAATGAAGAGCGATGGAGGAGCGGACGGTGTCATTTCTGCACACAGAGGCAGCAAAGTCAAATCCCAACCTGCTGTCTCACACAGGACCGCTTGAAGAGAGAAGAAAGTCTTTTCAAAATAAATTAAAAAACAAGCCACGGTAATTGACCAAACTGACGCGTCGATTGGCTAAATGACGAATAGCACGAAATTTAGAAGAAATGAGGGTCGTTCTGGAGGTGCAGCAGGTAGCCGGCGTCGCTGGAAGATGAATTTCTTTAACAATGACAGATGAGGAGTGAAGCGGCTTCTGTAGTTCAGAAGTGTTGAGTGATGAACTGGAGGCGATTAATTTTTATCACTTTTGATGAAGATGAATAAATGAAACGAAAGTGCTGCGGCTGACAGGAGAAGAACCTCGCACGTCTCTTCACATCACGCTGACTGACACTTGAGCTCTTTCAGCTCTTTGCTCGCAATCTGAATGTTTTCTCTCCTCCCCAAAACGTTTCCTGTCATCAAAACCTTGTTGTGTCAGAAAAAAAAAAAAAAAATGCGAAAGGAAGCGAGAGTCAGCGACGCCACGGGGCGAGGCGGGAAACGAGCGGCGGCTCGGCTGGCAGAGCGAGCCGCGTGATGCTGTGATCACGCCGGGTTAGCAGGTTGGGTTAGGATCCTCTGCTGCTGCGCTGTCCAACATGAAATATTTACAGACAGCGCTAATTAGAGGAAGAACACACACACACACACACACACACACACAGAGACAGAGACACACACACACACAGAGACACACACACACACACAGAGACACACACACACACACAGAGACAGAGACACACACACACACACACACGCAGAGACACACACACACATGGACACACACACACACGCACCCGCACACACGCAGAGACACACACACACGCACAGAGACACACACACATCTCTTCACACCCGACCTTTGGAGGAGCTGTGGATGAAAACACACACACACACACACACACACACACCATCTTCCCGTCCACTGAGACTCTGAATTATTCCCGTTTGATGAGAACAGCTGAGCTTCCTCACTGCTGGTGAAATAGTCGGTTAATGGTGGTAACATTGTGAATCGTAATAATAGCAAAGGATATTACAGTTCAGATCCATTTATTAGAGACAAGAGACCGTCGTCTCTTCAAGAACTAACTCTCTGAGTCTGAGTCGTCCTCGTGCTGCATGGTCACGTCTATTGTGTCTCAATGACAGAGGAGAGTGTTTGTAAAACAGCTGCACGCAGACGCAGATCAGCGAAATCTCCTTGTTTCTGAGTGTTGGGTTATGGGACACTGTTGATAAATGAAGACGTACATGAATCAAGAGCAGCAAACATCAGATCTGAGGAGCGATGAGGAGGCTGTGACCTTCCTCCCATGAACACATGAAACTAACAGAAGACGTGTCGCTTCTGTCTCTTCATCTTTAATACAGGCCTAAGTGCACATTTCCCTTCTTCGTATCCCTACATTGTTCACTCGAGTGAACGTTAATTTACCTTTTTGCCAGTTCTCATGTCCAATAGTGTTTTCCCATTGACTTGTAAGTAATTTCCCTCTCTGTAGGGTCTGAAAAACCGAGTTTCTGCAGAGTACTTTCAATTGTTACTCATTTCCATTTATCACTACGTGGCTGGTGCTTATTTCCCATCCCGAGTTAGGGAGGATTTCCTGACAATTATGGTAAAATAAATATATAAATAAAAGCTTTCTAATATACTGTGTACAGTGTATGCACCTTATAGAAAGGTTACAGTCATTATGTGCACAGGAGTTATAATTCCCCGAGCTGTCAGCTCAGTTGCAGTGAAAAGGAGAAGCGAGGGGGGGCGGACTCGTCAGCCAAAAGTGGCGGTGCTAATGTTAATGCTCGGCGACGGGAAAGAGGCAGAAAAAAACTGTCGTGTCAATCGGCAGACATCCTCCGTTAATCACATGTGTCAGTGAGGAGAAGGGCTGCCATCTTCCCAGACTGCACTGCAGCGGGTAAATTGTCTCCAGAAGCAGCAGCCCCGATGGGAACGCCATGATTACCGCTCTCCATGTGACTGCTCCCAGTCGGCTGGTAATAGAGGGTCCAACTCTTATCTACTAACAGACGGAATAACCCTTTAATTAACCTGTAATGAACAACCCCTAAAGTCACAAACAGTGAACGTTCTTAATGCAGATGTGTCAGTTTTCTGTCGCTGAACTATGTCTGAACTTTAAACTCCACTGAGTATAAAACCTGTTGGTGTCTGTAGCTGCTGCTCAGAGGAGAAACCGCCCGCTGTTTGTGTTGCAACGTCATTGGTTCTCCTGCAGAGGAGCAGCTTTCTCTGGCCAATCTGAGCGCAGCTACTTAAAGTTACTTTACAAACTAAGATTTTTACACACAAAACATTCAAAGAGTTTACAAAATCTGATGTTTTCTTATAAACAGTGATACAAGTACAGCTGAAACCATTAGTCCATTAATTAATAAGTCAATTGACAGAAGATTAATCAGCAACTATTTTGATGATGGTTTCATGTAAAAAACTTTTCATGGTTCCAGCTTTGCTGCTTACTTTAACCACATTTTCCTGATTATACTCAGACTTTTACTGAAGGAACATTTTCACTGCAGGAATGTAAGGTAGATTCTTGTTATAATGATGGGTTTTCCTGTTTGATCACATCTTGCTAAATGATTAGATATCTTTAGTATTTATCCACCATGACATTACAGAATACAGATTGTGTCCTGAAAGAAATTGATGCACATAGTTCTGTAAACGAAGAATATAATATCCACACAGTGGAATGTGTGGAGAGTTAGGGAGTGTGTGCAGGTGGTGAACCTTTTGAAACAAAGAAAGACATGACAAGAGAAGAAGTGTGTAGAGAAGATAAAGTCAAGGTCGAAATGAGCTTCTTGGGTGAGATAATTTGAATTCTGTTGACTGTTGGTTGAACTGATGGGAGACGGCCTCTTTTCAGTCATATCAAGGATGAGGCTGTTAGCAAGCAATAAAGATCTACTGAGGGTTGAATATTCATCAGTCATTGGGTATTTAATTACCAACTCTCATCTGCACTAGACAAGAACTGAGATTTCAGTTTCCACAAGTCATAACTTGTAATAGTGTTTTCACAGTGTCTATTAGTACTTTTACTGTAGTAAAGGACCTGGATACTTCCTCCACCACTGACTGTACATTCATCCGTCTCATCTGGTTACTGTATCCATGAACAGATCATCAGTCGAATGTTTTATATGTCTTGATATCAATCAATATTGTGATAGTAGAATATAGAACTAACTCACCTCTCGTCCCTCCACTCAGCTGCATCACCAATAACGTAACTTTTTCTGCAAATAAATGTTCATTTCAATATATAACTAGTTTCAAGTACAACTTTGATGTAGAGTGGAGGAGTATGAAGCTGTTGAAAGAGAAGGAAAATGTAAAAAATGAACTTTGTTTTAAAGTGCGCAGAGGTTTAGGAATCATTAAATTCTCCTGCTATGATTTTGCTGTTTTGTGCATTAAAGCATTTAAATGACGGGGAGAACGTGCTGCAGCATTATACATTCAGATTAATGTATTTTGCTGTTTTGTGAATTTGAGTTATTTTTTGTTTTGTTGCTGTGGTAACATCTTTTTTTCCGTCTGTTTTTCCATTTATCCTTCTTCACATCACTTTGTTTTCATCGCTGCATCTCTCCTCAGAATCAACTCAACAAGTGTTTTTGATGATAATAAACCTGCTTTAAATCCTCCTCTTCACCTCCTCTCCTCCCTGCTGCTGCTAATCTTCCCTCGCTGCGGCTCAGACATTAATAACTTTGGAATAAAAAATTACAGAGGTGAATTGGCAAACATTTAAGTGGAGAGGAAAAAAAAAAAAAAAAACCCAAAATGCTCAGACTCCCACGCACACTGATAAAGTCCCGGCTTCTGCTTTCTCTCCTGGTGTAATTATCCAAACCAGTCAGATATCACAGCGCTAAATGCCAACTCTCTTATTAATCACCACACACACACACACACACACACACACACACACACACACACACATCATTTAGCCTGCATGCACACACACACACACACACACACACACACACACACAGTTTTAGCTCATAATGAGACGGTTGTAGAAGCCAAATTTGGTATTAAATGTAAGAATCCCTCAAATACACATTTTCTATCTTCCTCTATTTTTGCATCCCTCCATCTTCTTTTCCTCCCTCTTTACATCTGCTTCCCTCCATCACATCAGTGCAAACAGCTTCATGGTAAGATTTTCATTCACGTTGCCATAGTAACAGATAAAAACAACAACAAAATGAATATTGTGAGAATTCGTCCCAGTGCGTCTCCATCTTCCCCTCACTCTCTCGCTGTCCGTCTCAGCCTCGCTCGCCCACCCCATTTCCCCCCATTATGAAATGACCCATTAAGAGGAATCAATCTCTTTGATGTTGTTTGCCTCATCGCACGGCTCCGACACCAGCCGAGCAGTAATACCTGAGAGGACGGCCATTAAAGGGATTATGGGTACAACACGGGGGCCGCGCTGCAACACTCAAAAAGCCATAATGACGGATCGGCCCGTCCCCGGGGGCGCCATGACTTCAACACCGCGCTAAATGATGCAGTGTGAGGGCGAAGGATTTCACAGACAAGTTCATTTTGTTTGATGGCAGTAACAAACATGCAGGTGCAGGAATCTATTCTAATACCTGATTAAAGTTTGAGACAATGTTAAAGACTGATATTGGAGACACAAAATCACATTTTGAGTAAAGAGGAGTGGAGTTCTGCTTTTGCCATTGCGTTCAGTTCTTCTCTGACATGACATGAAAAAAAACCCAAAGACCTTCGGGATTGTTTTCAGGTGTGATTTAACTCTTTTTGTTGGGGAATGTTTGCTTGCTATCTTGTTAGATAACGATGTAAATGTATGAATAGACATCTTTGATTAAGTTCTGCTATGGCTGAAATAACGGAGCAAATCAGAGCTGTAGATGTTGCATTAAGAATGAGGACATCACCTTCCTGAGTGTGGACAAGGTTGGACAAACAACAACTCTTAAATCAAACATGGCGGACACTTCCACAAACCTCAGCAACAGCTCCTGTGTTGAAAGTAGCATGGACAGCTGACTGGTTTGCCCGGAATAACCGACTCCCCAAGTAAAAGCAAAAAGGCACTTGAGTCTGATGATCCAAAGTTATTTGTTGTGCCGTTCTTGCGGCAAAGAGCCAAGGACAGCCATCATGGCTGCCGTAAGGTGTATTCCACCATCTGAAAACCTCTCATTGACCTCACCAAGGTGTACTAGTTTTACTTTAACAAACTACTGTACTTCTTTCTCAATTTCTAACACATAAACACAATCTCTGTGTCTCCCTACACGCCTCACTTTGTGTTTTTTTGCAGTGTTGTATAAGATGTTTAGTTGTAAAAACATCCTCTTCTTTCTCACTTGTTCTTTTGGTGACTCGACAAACAGACAGGAACTCCTTGAAAGAAGAATGCATAAATTACCTATTTGCCTCTGCTGTCTTCCTCTCTCTGCATGTCTCTCCTGACACTGTGTAATCTGTTCTGTTGGCTCTATACACGGGAGACTTGTGTACCAGCTCCTCAGTGCGTTGTAAGAAGCAGCAGCGGGGAGGGCGGAGGCGTCGCGGCAGGTAATGAAAGACAGATTCATCAGAATAAAGAGGTTGGGAGTTCATGAGAGAGAGAGAGAGGCAGGAGAGAGAGACCCGCAGAGAGATTTATTGAGGACTTGAAGGAGACCCGTTAGACTGAGTGGAAGAAAGCCAGAGGAAGACGAGATGTCGAGGCGAGTGTCTGGATGTACTGACAGAGTCTGACTGGATTTTAACAAACTACAGCAGCGTTTGTTTCTCGTCACTGACACGTTTGACAGAAAATCTTAACTCAAGGTCAACTTGTTAGCTTCCGACCGTATCGTACGGTCGCCAAAGCTTTCCGAATCGAAAGCTTGGTTAAAAGCTTTGAGTTTTTTGTCAAACTACCATTTCCAAGGTCAAGAATAAACTTTTTCCTTCTTTTAGACAACTATTGGTTAGATTGCCATGACACCCGCTGTGGATATCCATGATCACCTTTCCTTCCCCACACTGATAAGATCTGAGACCAGCATCTACACTCTCTTTCTTTCTTTCTGGAGACCCTGGGTTTAGTAAGGAACGTACAAAGTCTGAACAACTGTGTTAGAAAACATCTGATTCTTTGATACAAGGTACCATCACAAGCTTGTGGCCCAGTAGCTGCTGCCTTTATATATAAGTTTCTCCTGTACTCAGATAAACTTAAATTAGCTCAATGGTAGAAGAGGCCTAAACACACAGAGACATTTTGATCAAGGACTCCGGGGTTCGAACTATTAGTCCTGGAACAAAAATGCAAATAGAAGTGACGGAGAAATAAATTCAAGAGAAGAGAAGAGCTACAGAGAAATATAGCAGGGTGTTATACACGAGTGAAAGACATTTGGATTTGGAGATAAAGAGGAAAAGTGGGAAGATGCATAGAATTACGTTGCTTCCTTTTCACTTTGGAGTGAGGCGAGCGTTTCAGAGGTTTCCGGGAGCGTGAAGCAGAAGATAAGCGGAGTTAAAGCGAGATTACAGGAGCGCAGGAAGCAGATTACAGGTGCAGTGACAGCACGGCAGACATAAAGCTGGATTACAGGAAGGTCTGAAACCTGAACACAGAGACAGACGCAGGGAGAGCAGAGACTCCTGCATCCTCCTCCTGACATCCCTCCTTTCTTCTCCTCCTTAATACCATCACATTTTTCCTCTCTTCCTGTCTCTCCCTGTTCCTATCTTCTTTCCCTTCATCTCAGTCTTACTCTTTTGTTTCTTTATCTCAAATTCTCTCCTTCAATCTCTCTTCCTATAGCCCCACTCAATGGTTATCCCTTTTGTTGTTAATTATACGCTTGAAGTGTAATTTCCTTTCTGTCTTTAACGAGTTATTCATACAGGAGATGTCCACGAACAGTTCTACAGTATTCAGTTGTTTTTAAAGTATTTCACACAGTTTCCCTTCAGCATATTGAACTGGGATTTGATGCATCAAACATCATGATTCTTCAATCAGGATAGAGGAAGCACTACCCTCTCGTCCAACTAACGTTTCTTCTGGCTTCAAGAAAACCAAGATAGCGACGGCAGAAAAGCCACAGGAGACGTCACGTTGGCTACGTCCACTCCTTTTTTTACGGTCTATGTTTCCATGTCTACTACATCTTTCATCAACAACTGACTTCTGGCCCTGGATCTGTTAGCTTCACCTGTTACCTGTAAGCCTCAGTATGTTTTGCATCCTTACGTGATGCTGAAATAGCATGATATCATGTATGTAGCCATCAAACGCACATTCAAGAACCTTTTGCAGGGTTCTTATTTTTCTTATAAGTCTGATGGAAACATTAGAGTCAGCTGGACACTGCACAACCAGCAACATTAGTCAGCTACAGTTGTCATTTTAGCTGACAACATCAATGGTTGCCGTCTAAAAATCAGAAGCCTGCTTTTGACTCCCTATGTTGTTTCAAACATTACTGTGAATTTCACCAGTTATCATTGTAAACTGCATATGACAGGTGCCGCAACAGTAAAGTGCATCAATAGGTCGATTCTACCCCTGAATTCAGCCTCAGTCAAACCTATGTGCAGTAGACTCGGCCTATTAATTTAATGAGAACGTAGATGTGTGACGGATGAGAGCTTTACACTCAGCAGCATCAGCAAGTGCAGTGAGAGAGAAAGAGAGAGAAAGCAATAAGGAGGGTATGTGAAGAAAAAAATCTGGGATATGACTTCCTGCCGGAGGAGCTCTGTTTGTGTCGCAGCCCTGCGAGACTTCTCTGCGGCAGGGACAATCAGCGGATAGACGAGGACTCAGCTGGTCTGACCGCTGGCACAGAGAGGAGGGAAGATGGAAATACACAGGACAGATGGGGGGATCATAGATGATGGAGGAGAGAGAGGAAGACAGGGATAGAGAGAGAGGGAGAGAGAGGGAGGCTGGAGGATAGACAAGATGGACTGGGAAGGAGAGAGGGAAACAGTGGAAGAGACATAGAGAGATGTGGAAAAAGCAAAGGGTATAGTGAATCTCTTTGAAGATTTGTGACAAAGTTGTGACATATCTACAAATTACCAGTCAACTGCACAAACTGACCATGATCATACCATGATAATCAAATATGTAATGAAAGTTTTAATTTGGAAGATTCAGCGAGACAAAACTTAAAACTAAAAGTAAATTAAGGAAGTCTTCTCCTCAATTACTTTCCTTCTGCTTTCAATTTAATTTGTACAGCAGCCGTAGTAACGCCTGAGATTTGTTTGGCTTGGCTTTATTTGACTCGAATTGGAAAAATGTAGGTGGAAAACTGTAGTGATCAGTGATATTGTGTCACAGATGCAGTTTGGATTGGTCAAATTTGTATTATTTCTAGCACAACATGAGAAATATACAATAGAGCATCATCTGCATACCGGTGATAATTTATATTCTGATGTTTCTGAACCCTTCACAAAAAATGCATTTAATAAACAATAAAAGGGAAATAGAAACGGCCCAGAACTTTTCTTTGAGCACTCCACAGTCAATATCAAGTGTCTGGAATTAAAAGTCAACCAAACCAACAAAAAATATGTTACATCGCTGAATTTGTAGTGCAATCTTAACACAGTAACACAACATCTATGCAGGCTGTGTGGTGAAAGCAGCACGATAACAGAGCAGCAGCAGCTACAGTCTCCTGTTTCTGCACAAAGGATGCATTCAGGTACAACACTGAACGTAGGTCACCTGCATTTATCAGTGCTCAGGTTGGGCTTCAATAGCATTTTAATTGAATACCAGGAACTACTATAACTGAAAGATGCAAGTGAGATCTGATCACCTGTTAAAGTGAGATGAGCAGCAGAAGATATGAGATTGTTCATTGATATTGTTTTCACACAGAAATATCAGCTGCCAGCCTAGACAAGATGCAGACTTTTACACCTGATTTTTCACAAACTATTTTATCCAATTACGCTTTGATGTGACGCGGGGCGGAGTGTGAAAACCAGGCTGAAACCCCTCCTGTGTTGACAGGCCCGTCTGTCTCTTATTCCTTCCTTGTTTCTTCTTTTCTTCCCTTCAGCTGAACATTTTTAACTTCGGATCCATCAGACGGCTGAGCAGGTGTGTGTGTGTGTGTGTGTGTGTGTTTGTGTGTGTTTAAAGATGAGGGCTAACCTTTCAGCAGGTTGTGAAGCCTTTGAAGTCGGCCTGTGTGGAGGAGATGTTTTCTGTATCAAAGCCTGGAGACGAAGGGTTTTGTCTTTCGCAGTGAAGATGGCAGCGAGATGCTTCCCACCCCCCCACCCCTTAACCTTTTGCATGTGTTTGCCTCGCTTGCCCTCGCTTGCCTCCATCGGTCTGAGATCTGCTCAGGCTTTTCTTCTGAAATCCTTTCAGATTTCTGTCATTCCAAAGCAGCTTCTGTCCAAAGCCTCCTGCCTGCACAACGCCTCTTTCTCCCCCGTTTTTTGCCTCCTCCCCCCTGTTTTTTGCCTCACCCTTCCCACACTCCCTCCCTCCCTCCTCCCTCTCCGGTTGGTTGACCCCAGGTAACAGAGAGGATGACAAGGTGTGAAAGGTTTCCTGAGGGCTGTGAGTGACAGCAGCACACACACACACACACACAGCCAGATGGTGACTGCTCTTTGCTTCGCCCAAAGGCTGCAAACTGCTCAGCCTGACCAGAATAGAACAGAGCACAATAGAAAGCGGCTGCACAGACAGATAACATGCTTAATATTCGCTCAGTGAAGTTTTTCAGCTAGAGAAATGTTTTCTCTATATATTGAGAACTAATGTGAGCAACATTTTTCCCAACAGCAGTCAATATTTCAGGAGGTGTCGTTCACTCGGTGTGAGGCATAAATAGGTGCATATAATCACTGTGTGGTGAGAAGAATTCTTCTGACTTCAGCTTCTGACTCAGGTGGGGAAGTTTTCTAATTTTCTAATATGTGTCCGTTGAGTAATGTCACTACATTCTTCAGGTTCGCTCTCTGTGATCTTCATATCCTTTGGACTCAATTAGATTAAATTCGATTATAACCTTCATTTACATCCAAATGTGATATTCAGTACCAGCTTGCCAGCCTTTTACTGTAGTGAACCGGTGCCTTTTTTTTGTTCTTGCCTCTTGAAAACCAGTTTGGAGTTACAAGGGTTTAAGTTGCGTAGGGTGAGAGCTTTTAATATCAGGAAGAAGCTCGGGAATTTAAGAAATGTTTTTGTTGTTGTTGTTAAAGTTGTTGTTGCAAAATGAGACATCCATCACTTGAAAATGCGGCTCTGCCTCTTAGAAAACGGTCGCTGACACAGAAGTGATTCATGGAGGAGCGTTATTGAAGCTATTAGCCTCAGCCCACACACACACACACACACACACACACACACACACACACACACACACACTCTGGTGTGCAGATGCTTGTACACACACACACACAAACACACACACACACACACACACAGGAGAATGATAGTGTGCTAATGTTAAACTAAATTACATATAATTAGCCAGCCAAATCTAATTCTCAGTTACAGATGGAGGAAAACACCACATGCCTCCAAATCTGAGCAATTAGTGCTGAACCACCACCATATTTCACGTCACACAGACCTTCAGCTTATTTGCATTTTGAGCTTTGTCCCCCAAAACTGGTTCCAGGCTGAAGATTGGAACTTCATTTTCACTCACACCAGCTTGTGAATCTGTGAGTTTTGTTGGTGTGGTTTGTTTGTGGTGTGAAAGCAAACCAAACCAGCCTATATTCAAAAGCTAAATGACTTTTACATCCATCTGCTGATACCAAACCGTCAGAACCTGGATAAGCCACGTACGTCATGCACCATCATCTGTTTTTCCCCAATTCATAACAAAGTGAAAAGTGTTGTAAATTTGATCAGATTCTCATTAAAAAAAGAACCTTTTTTTTGTCTGGAAGTGATCAACGCAAAATAAAATGGTGTTTGAATTTTCTTGAATACAGTCACGATCCTGGTCTCTTCTGAACAACTAATTCAGACTGTTTGATAGAGTGAGTTCTTTTTCATGCCAAATTGCTTTTTGGAAGTTATTCATTGATTCTTTTAAGTGGAAATATCTGCCTGGTGAGCTTAGAAACACAATGGAGCCACAAGACTGGATGTACTTTGTTTCACATGAGCTCATAAAAACATTAAAATGGCCATTTGGAGCCTCCAAAAGGACAAAATGATATTACAGGTCATCAGAGCTGTAACACATCAGATATTCTGGTTCAACAAAACTGCATAAACTCCTCACAAAAACTGTTCCTTTGTTAGAAATGCAAATGTCTTGGTGTTTTCCTTAATGGAAACCTGCCTCACTATACACGGTTGTAATGTTGTTGGCTGAAATGTGAAATGAAACTTGTAGCGTTACTGAGCGCTCTTCTCATTTCTCTATTTTGTGCCTCCTCGCCTCCTCTATCTTGAAGGAGGTCTTAATCCCTAAAATCCATCTCGAGGAGAGAGGAGGCTTGTTGGAGGAGCTGTGAGCGAGGATGCACAGGTGCGTCCTTTGCAAAAGTCTTTTTTGGCACCCGTGACGTATAAAAGAGGCGTCATATTTTATTGACATCGCTTGACGTCAATTAAATATGACGCCTCAAAGGCAAGGATGTCTCATTTTGTCTCATTTTCTCCTCTCCTCTCGTATTATTCCCTCCCAAGCGAGGAGAGGAGGCGAGGAAAGGAAACGAGGATGTACAAACTGAGAAATGCGGAGAGGGAGTGAGTGGCCACTTGTAGTTTGTTTTTGTGGCTTTTATTTGTCTTGATTTTAGTCAGTCATCTTTCTAAAAATAAAGATTGTTGGCGACAATCAACAGCAGAAGAGGTTTTATAGATTTTTCTTTGTGTTGAGTTTCTTTCCTCACAGGTGACTGAAAAGGTAAGAAGCTACAGTTTCATTTTTTTCTGTCGCTACAGAATAAGCAGCTGTTGTCAGGATGATGTCACCAAAACTGCCTAATGAATGAGTTACCTGTCAATCCACGTGACTTAATAATAAGTCAGTGTCAATGAGTTGTGATGAAAAACAGTCTTTTTGATAAGTCTGGCATACAAATTAACCAATGACAAACTTATTAAAAAGACATCACATTTTTATCTTCCACTCCACTGATGCTTTTGATGTTTTTAAATAATTCACAGTCCAATGATGTTACAGAAGAAATGCGTAATTAACCAATAATTTACAACTCGGTTGTGAAAAGGGCTTTGAAAATGTTCATAAACACGCAGCTTTAATCAAAATCCATCATTCTTCCGTTGATGCTCAGATTTCAAAGACATGGCTTCATTTAACATTTCATTCCAGATACACGTTTTTAATGTTTTTGTTTCCTTCCTCCCATTTCCATGGAAACCAGCAGCGCAGGTTCAGGTTTTTAGTCCATTCAGGTGCAAAGAGAAATCATCACAGCGGGGGGGCGAAACAACAAGAAGCGAGTGTGAGTCTGAAGGAAGCAGAATCAGTTCTGGGGTGAGTTTCCAGGATACCAGAGGCTTCAGTCGCCTCAGAGGGCTTTCAGGCCATGTGCTCGTGTTCCACAGGTCTCCGTCAGCCTCCCTCCTCTTCACGCCTCCAAAGTCCAGTCAAAACTACCAGCAGAACTCTGCGAGCCTCCACAGCTTCCAGCTGTGTCTGTTACCTACCTCCCTCACTCAGTTTGCAGCAGTATCGGTTTACAAGTCATCCCCGGCTGTAATCCACAAGACTGAGAGGTCAAAACCTACAGAGGGCTGTCGGACAACACCGAGAAAGTTACATTCAACAACAGACACTGTCCGCTGTCCGTTAGCTCGTCTGCTTTCACGTGTGAGCTAGTCAACATATGATACAAGTCTGTCAAACAAACCTTTTCACTCAAAAATGCCAGTGGTTTCTTAGTACTGGTCCCAAGCCCGGGTAAATGGGCAGGGTTGCGTCAGGAAGACTTTTAATTTAAAGGTGAAGATGGCCGTAGCACACAGAGCTACATGATTAATCACTACATCAACATCTCTCCATCTTGACATAAATATAGTGCCAAAGTCAACAATAGGTAGACGCTTCTGTTCATGAGGCCTCGTATCCCTCTCATCTTTACAACCTCGTGTAACTCATACATGTCTCATACGATGGTCTTTTGCATCTCTTCTTTCCTTAGCAGAATTGCCACAGAGCGTGCAGGTCAATGTTAAAAGGATGAGTCCGTCACAGGCGATACACTCCCGGCTCTATCATCGGTGTTTCCCACCTCTCTGTCTCACCGTGGCAGCAGTAAATAATGAAGGACTCACGCCTGCTCGTGGGTTCTTTAACTAACTTTCTACTAAAGTACAGCGTAAATTCCAACACTACATTTCAACATAGCTACTTTTGACTTTGCACATGACTTCTACATTTCATTTCATGTGTGTCAATTAACGCTTGTAGGACACACCTCCTGCATAATACAGACAGAAGAAGAGCGTCTGGGAGGAGAAGACAGGATGTACCGTTCTGAGGAGGGACTGTGATAAAATTGCTGCTCTTCTGAGGAGTTGATGCACGTCAACGCTGGGAAATAGAACAGTAGCGCATCCCAACAGGCTGACTCATGTCAAATGCTGCCAGAACAAAAACTAAAAATACGTTTTTTTTCTTCTCTAAGTTGTACCACACCACCTCCTACCAGGTCGCAACTGAACAGTTTTGAAACTGTTGCTCTGACGGCAAGGATGAGACTCTGAAAATGTGGCACTCTTCCTTTAAGAGAATGAGGAATAAACCCAGAAGCAGCTGGTTTTTCCTTCTTTAGAATAAGAATAGCAGTGAAAAGAGGAAGATGGTTCAGTGGAGGAGAAGGTGACATGAGGTCGCTTCTGCTTCTCCTCGCTTTGTTTTCTGTTAGTCACTTCTGATCAGAGGGTGGAGGTGGGGGTTGTTTGAGTGTCTTTACAGTGGGAGGAAGGACTGAAGGAGGGAGGGATGACAGGAGTGGTGGAGGTGCTCATCTGGATTCTGTGTTGATGTTTCTCTGCCTCTCTACTCTTCTGGAGTCTTGATCTCTGGACGCCTCTTTGTTCATCATCTCTTTGATAATTTAAAGGTCACCTTCAACTGTTCTTTATCCAAAGCAGCTTTCACTTTTTCTTTCTCTTCCTTTCACCTCTCCGTCCTCTTCCTGCCTCCATTTTTCTTGTCTTGCCTTCCCATCCCCTAAGTCTTTTATTTTAAGATGGCGTTTTTCTTTCCTAACCAGTCGTACCTGTTGGGTCAACAATGCCTTCTCAGAGTACAGGTCAATCAGCACTGGTGCCCCTCGGGTCGTGTCAGCTCCCCGGCCCTCTTTACACTGTTGACAAGTGAGTGCACGAGAATCCACCCTGAGAACTATTTGATGAAGTTCCATCCTTGGCCTAATGGAGTCCATCAGTTTACCTCTCTGAAACAGAGAGATGTGTGCAGTGGTGTGGCACTAAGAGAGATGGTGGTTATTACAGTGAATCCATCACTCAGGTCTGCTCTCATAAGCACCTCCAGGTTCATATCGATAACACACTCAGCTGGAGGGGCCATGTTAAAGGTCTCTGCTCGAGACTGCAACAGCGGATGTAAATTTGTTGTGCCAATAACAAATTTAGCATTTTGTTAGTTCAGGCTCAGCTCACAATCCAGCAGCCACATCAGCCGATTCCTTTCTAAGCATCTATTGGCGATCTCACTCAGGGCGCCCTATTTAAGCCGCTTCAGCCGCCTATCCTGGCTGCTTCCTCTGCAAGCCGCTTCACAACCCGCCTCCACCCCAGCTCCTCCTTTTCATGCTGTGTCCGACTAATCAATGTAATTTCTGTTGTCATTGATCCCTGCTCTGTTCTGTACCCTACGGGGGGGCCTTGCTGCTGCTCGCCCTGCCTTAGGCTTTCCATGTAGCAGAGGGGCAGAGATGTCCCAGAGCAGAACTATACTCCCAAATACATCTTACTGCATGTAGATTAGATTAGGCTAAACCTTTAAAAACATTCATTCCTGCCTACGTCCATTAATCCCTCAACACTAACAGTTAATGTAGCATGTTGGCCATGGGCGTTATTCCATGGAATCTATGTGTCGCTGAGATGTTGACATGTTTTACTATGCACTATGTATGATTCTATTTTCTGTAGAACAAGTTTCCCTATGGGGACATTACAGTACATTTTAGCTTGTCTTATTATATCTCATCTCACCGCCAACTGCAGCTTTATTCTGGGCACAAAGTAGACAACGTGTACGTTCACACACATGCTCCTGTTGAAGGAGAGTAGAGCTCTTCACAGATATTAACTGAACTTCAGATGCACCTGTCTGTTTAAAGGAACAATACAACATTTCAGGCCAAAAACGGCCCGGTCAGATGGAAATGAATCCCTTATTTCTGTGTGGTGTGTCCGAGTGGAAGAAGTCAGAAACGCAGCCTCGTCACTCACTGTTGACTCAGGATCAAACTGGCAACGTCCCATGATTGCTAATAAAATACATGCAGTCACGAGCTCCTGAAAATTACTTTGTAACGTGAAAGCCTGCTAACCTTGCAACCGTCAAGACAGAAAATGAAATCGTTGTTGCTATGATAACTTCCCAGGGTTGTAAGCTCCTGTTTCGTATTATAACCACTGTGTAGTTTCATGGCGTCTGGATTTCATTTTCTCACCAGTGCCTGAAACAACTTGCCCACACCAACACAACAAAGAGAAGCTGTCCAGAACCGCCCGACTCATGCTTTCAGCTTCCTTGCCACTATCTTGGCGACATCACACGGCGATCACACCTCCATCAGGGCTGCCATACCCAAACACAATGAACCCGAACCTTCAGGTTTATTTCCACCTTCTCTTTCACCCAAAACACCTGCACAGCAGCACAGAGCAGCCGGAAGGAGCCTAAACCATGCAGGCTCTTGAGATATGGAGCCTATTCTACACTGACTAAATCCTGTCAAATCAACGCGTTGATTTAAATGTTTTTAAGTATTAACTTCCTCTCTCTAGAATTTAAAACCTCACGAGGCTTCAACAACACCAGCTTGTCTCACACAGGATGCGAAGAACATTGGTTTGTACTTCAGTAAAAGTACTTTATTTTCATCTCTCTTCTTTGGGAATGTACCAAGCCATGTATTCTTTAAACTGAATGTTCCTCGGGTCCGTTCTGAACTCGCTGTGGCTCCTGGAACCATTTACAAGTCATTTTAAACACCCCAGCACAGTTAACCCTGAGGCATTTCAGGAACTGGCTTTGGAAAAAGCTGTCAAACCATGTGGCCGTTTATTCACCTGTACTTCCACAAGTGGTCGTTTGTCGTGGTGTATCTACAGTAGAATTCTGTACAGGCCTGAAGCCATTTATGGGGAACCTGACAAAAACTGCTGCGGACTACAAAGTGTGGACTTGGTTCAGGTCTGCCTGTCTGAAAAAACCTCAAAGCTACAGACAAAGGAAAACACCTGCTTTACATGTGGCTGCAAGGGAGGATGTGCAGTGTAGTGTGAGGGCCAACTGGAGGTCACACACACACACACACACACACACACACACATCTTCATCCAAACACAGCAACAAAAAAAAAAAAAAAACAGCAAACATACAATACTGGAATGTAAAAATATATGTAACGCTTGTTATTGAGCTTCACTATTCAATTACACAGTAAGACATGAGTGAGATGAATGAGACAAACATGAAACGCCTAATTGATCATTAAACATGATCTTATCAGAGTGATTTATTATGTTGTTTTGTGATCAGACAATTTGCTCTGAAAGAAACTGACTATTGTTCCATGTTTTTTTTGTCTTTTCCACACAGCAGCAGGAAAACTGTAAAGGGATTTCATTCCCATCTGGATTTTTAAGGTGACACTTTTTTTAACCAGAGTCACTTTCAAGACACATCGGGGAAGACAGGGAGGGATACAAGCTGAGAGATTTTGATATTTGTTAGAAAGGGAAATGGAAACTTCAGTTATTAGCAGTTTTATGAACATGTGATTTACTAACAAAATGTTAAAAATAACATGCAAATGACGCTAGAGGTCTGAGAAAACGTCCCTTTTCAGTCCCATTTAACCTGGACAAGACACCCAATGAGCACTGGGAACAGACGACATCAGCTGCTGTCCCTACATCCACATGGGGTGTCCAGTACACAACAACCTGATGCCACATGAAAGAGCTGCAGTACGACATAAGAACAAGCTTTGAACTGAGTTTCACTACTCGAAGACTCAAAGCAAACAAACGCTGTAGAATCTGGACTTGCTTTCAGCTTGAATTTGCTTTGAGGTAGTTTCGTCATTAACGAGCTTCCATGTGATAACACGCACACACACACACACACACACACACACACACACGATTGTACAGTGAGACTGGTGATTGTGTAATGAGGTTACTGGGAAAAGAACTATTTCACAGAAGTGTGACTGTTGTCATTAAACTGGATTCATTTTTAGCTTCGACCAGTGACTGAAGTGGGATTATGCAACCAAACACACACACACACACACACACACACACACTCACACACTGCAGTCCTCTCTGTGTTTCAGTGTTTCACAACGCCTCTGGT